>PPNR03000018.1:0-261141 GCA_003709245.3 Williopsis saturnus
TGCAATGAATGAGCAGATCCCCGCTAGTATTGGACAAGCATTGACTGGTCATGAAGCTGAACAATCTACTGAAGTCAATGAGACACATTACAGGTCTATTGTTGGGAAACTATTATTTGCTGCTAATGTTGTTAGACATGACATCAACTATATTGTGGGTGTCCTATCGAGAAACTTGCAGAACCCAAAGAAAATACATCTCAATGCAGCAAAGAAGGTTGTTAGATATTTGAAATCTGGTGAAAACTTTGCTATCACTTACCGAAAGTCAAATTTACCATTACAAGGGTTCGCTGATGCTGATTATGCAAATGATCTCACGACGAGAAGATCTACTACAGGCTTTATCTTCAAACTTGCTGGTGGTCCGATTAGTTGGAGATCAAAATTACAAGTTACAGTTGCTTTGTCAACCACTGAAGCGGAGTTTATGGCTATTACAGAAGCAGTTAAAGATGGCTTATGGTTGACTCAGGTCTTCAATGGTTTAGGGATTGATGTTGGTACCTTTACTGTTTTCAATGATAATCAAGGTGCACTCAAGCTCGTGAAACATCCATATTATCATCATAAGACAAAACACATTGACGTAAGACTGGTCTTTGTCAGACTACATGTTGAGAACAGATCGCAGATATGTTAACCAAGCCATTACCTGTTGTTACATTCCAGAGGCTCAGATATTTGTCCATTGATATCACTTATCGAAATAGAATCTATATGTTTTCCAATATATCTTGGAACAAGAGAGGGTGTTGGAAAGTGTGTTCCAATATAAGTGTGCTGAAGAAGTGTTAAAGAAAGTGAGATATTAATGAAACAATGGTGAAACACTGTGGGGAAGTGATGACACCCATAAGCTCGATGCTATGGTCTATGGGGTACAAGAATGACACACACAGCCATTGTGATTAAGTATATAAAGAGTAAGTTGTACCCTCTGAGTAGTTTATTTAAGAAGAAAGTAAAATAAGGTTTACAATATGGATAAAGTCTTGGTAGAGAGAATATCCAAATTACAAGATTTAGGATATTTGCAGAACCAAAAGTATTCGAATGTGTATCACCAATTCTCCCCCTTAAGTGCTAATTGAAGCAACTGTTTCTAAAACAGGAGCTTCAATGGTAGCGCATATTGTTCGAGGAAAAATCTCATATTCTCATGTACCTAGGACTCTTTAGATCGTTTTCACTATACCTTGTTCATCATATGCACCCATTGTAGGGAATGTATATAAAAAGTACTAAGTTGCCCTTGTTGAGAATTCAGTTAATAAATTAACAACCTAGATTTACGAAAAATCAGAAAAACTTATAAGGATTTAACATTTCGATATGAATAAAGTCTTGCTAGAGAGAACAAAAATTCAGATTACATGATTTTTGGCTTTGTTCCTACAAGTATCATTCGAATATGCAGTATATACCGCCATAATTGTATACTTAAAAGATCCGAGGCTAGTTTTACCGGATCTCCTGTCTCGGATCCCAGTGTTAACATGTACTTGTGATTTCAATTTTTTTTAGTATAGCAGTTAACCTATCACTTGACACTACACTTGAAGGTAGAAGCAGGAAAAGAAAATATCGTCACGATGATGAAGGGACCCGCCTAATGTCGCAGGCTTCAGCCCCCGTGAAATAGGTGTCTGGGTGTGATTGTTATTGTTGCCTAAGCAACACAGGACGTCCCCGAAATTCGGGCCTCCGGTAAGGGAAGATATTCCGGTGTAACTCAGGATTTCTTTTATTACGTAAGACTTGACACTGTCATGATGACTAATCGCTTATGAAAACTATCGCGTGGGTGACTGTTTCCCAATTGGGACAGAGCTATCACAACAATTCCATCTCTGTGATTTCCTATTTCTCATAAGTTATTTCCATCCCTCTCATACATCTATAAATAAGGCTCAAGCATTGAGGAATAGACATTTGGCACTAGGATTCAATAGCCGCTGGTTGACTGTTTTCACTCATCTATGATAAGTCTCCATGGGTCATCTTGGCTAGCTGTGATTCCGTGTACCACAATTAGTGACCAGCATCGTAGTCAGGTCGGCCCAGAGTTAAACAGAATGAACAATCATCAGTGGATATGAAGTTAGTGTACTCTCCTTAAATGCGCGATTGTTCAATGTTAAGCCATGTGAACTCGTTTCTGTGAGCACCTTTATTGCTCATCTATTAGAATGTTTTGAGATAGCAGCATAGCTTATGTATATCATGCGAAATGGCTCGTTATCGAGCATTGTCAGGTCCTTCCTGATTCCGGTAGTAGTAGTAGTAGTAGTAGTAGTAGACTTGTCACTGACAGGAGAGAGTTACAGTAATATCCCGAGGGACCAGAGTACATAATTCTTTCACTCAAAGCTATATATCCACTTTGTTCCTCGATTAACTCCATAAATGTTTTTGCTAGCCTCTCCTGTAATTCTCCGCCTCTGGCCCGTAAGCTGGGGTTTCAACTTTAATGGGACTACTTATCACCATATCGTATGAGCCATGTATCAACCTGTTATACGCGGCTAGGATGAATTGTGCTAGCTATGTATAATTTGACGTTTTGATGCCTTTGTTACGGATATATTCCACTTTGCCGTGGAATCTCATCACAACACAATGATCTCTTAACAAAAGCAGCTCAAATGGGTTCTTATTACGTACGTCCGATTTTCCTAGCGACTATGAAGATGATAAAGAGGTGCGCCTCCGCTCTGTGGCCATACCTGGACCAAGATATTATTTGGCAAGCGCAAAAGTATGACGGCTCACGGTACGATCTCTTTAAATCCCGATAAATTAATTCAGCAATGAACATGGCATAAGCACATAGACCAGTTTATTGTTCAGATACCTCATTGAAAAAGTCAATTTAAGGTAAACTGGGAACCCAGCCAACATGCCTGAATCCACTCAGGCATGGATTTTTGAGCTCAATAGATTATAGATTATTATTTATAGTCCCAGACTCCCATATGGCATCTGGCAGACTGTCCTATTTAGATTTCAGTTCTTATAAAAGAGCAATATATATCTTATCAAAGCTCCTTGAGAGTTGGGTATAAACAGTTTATAAAGCGAGAGGTCTCTGTCTCGTCTTGTGCTTTCTGCCCAGACTATTACCCGGCCGACGGCATTGGTCGTTTTCGCAAAAACCTTCGATAGACGTGAAAGAAACAGACAAAGCCAGGGAAAGCTAGGCTAAATCTCTTTGCTGTCACTACCGCAATAAGACACTATAATATGCTTTATGAATTGATTGCTATCTCCCGTGCGACAAACCCAACTGCTGTTGTCTCGGAGGCCAAAGAGTAAGTTTTCTAGGACTTTTGAAACGATCACTGACTGACGTATAATCTATAGAGTCGCAACCACTATCGGTAAACTAATCATTCAGAATCGTGGTGTTATCAGACAGATAAAGTCTCTTGGAGAGGAGAATCTTCCTAAGATTATGACAAAGGACCAAGACCACCACTTCAGAGGTCATAGATTCCTTATGCTCTTCGATTCAAGTACATCCGTTCAATCTGAAATTCTACGAACTTTAAAAGCTGATCCTCGTGTGATTAGATCCATGATCGTCAAGGTTAACGATAAGAAGCTTGGTACAGGAAGCTCCTTGGATAGAGCACGACAATAAACTGTCGTCACTTACACACACTGTACATAGATGAAACGATATGAAAAATTTTTGAACCTAAGGAGAACTGAGTAGTCTACAAATCTTAGTACAGGCGTCATCATTATCATAAACTTCTATCTCTAAATATGATCACCGATTTGGATGATCGTTTCCCCATCTGGATCAATGGCGACAGATTTCGTCACAGGTATAGATTTCTCACTACCGAATAGAGGAACCTCATAGGTGAAAGTACCTCTAATGATCAACTCGAATGGATGTTCCATAATACTCTTCCATTTATCGGAGTCATCATTAATCTTATGGTTTTCTTTATCGTCAATACCGGTATAGTTTCTTCCTGGATGTAATAATTTCACTGCACTCTTTGCCAATGAATGATTCCTATTGAAAAGGCCACTAGGGAACTCTAGTGGTGTTTCAAATTTGGAAGCAGTCCCCAAGAGAATAGTCTCGTAATCAGATTTCGCATTATCAACGATTGGAAGATGTAATGTCTTATCCAAGAATGAAGACTTGGCGAAAATATCAAGTTCAAGATCTGATATTTCAATGGTCATAAATCCTGGATTGAAAGCCTGGACATTCAAGTCAAAAACCAATTCATCATATGAGACAAGAACATCATCCACAGATTGAATTTCAACATCTTGGAGTTCCTTCGTAGTAGCCAACAAGAAGCCAGCAATGAATCCAAAAGCCAGAAGACCAAAGACAAATACCAGGAAGTACATCACATTTTTGATATTCTGAAGCCTTGTGTTCTTCTTATCATTAAAGAAATTGTGAGGCGAATGCTGGTCTTGTTGCAAGTATTGTTGGCTTGGTCTAATCTTTGATCTTGTGCCACGAAGAGCTTTTGAAGTCGCACCAGGCACTTCATCTTTACTGAAATCAGCATAACCATGACGATCCATAGAACCAAAGTTCGAAGAACTGTTTCTCTTATTCGCATAGTGTCGCGATGCCTTACTTCTCAATTTATTATTAGCATTGCACAAATTCAACGGGGTCAGTTCATCATCTTCTTCGTAGTCATCGTAGTCATAAGTATCGGCGTAGCCACCAGCACTTTCAATCTCTTGCTCTTCATCATATTGATCAATATAGTCTTCAATATTAACATCGTCTGGGACGCCGGAGTACCTTCTCAATGTACTTCCCTTAACATCAAACAATTTTGACGTAGTAGTACGAAGTTGACTTGGTTTATTTGGAACAGAACCGATAGAATTCTTAAACCCCGAGAAACTTGCAGTACTTGGTTTCCTCAACTGATCACTGTGGTTCTTACTTAATGGCGCCACCCGTACAAATTCATTAGTCTGATTCAAGGATTGTTTTGTCAAAGTCTGCTGTTGTTGGTCCGGGTCACAACTTTCCTCAGTGTCAAATGAAGTTGGAACGCGTTCTTTTTGGTCTTGAATTGAGACAACAGATGTTGAGAAAGGATGTGCCGAAGCCAGTGGCATGCTCAAATTTCGCTGATTTCTGAAAGATTGCTGGTTAGCAATACCAGCCTGAATTGTGCCCTTGGACACAGGTAGGGTGTTGGCGGCATTAAGAGTATCTGGGGCACTCTCATAGACAAAGGTCTCTTCAGAATCTGAATCTGAAGCACCACCAACAGCGTTAGCGATCTTCGCCGCAAACAGATCAGCCTTAGTAGCACCAGGTTTTGCTATGTTCATGTGGCTCTCCGAAGGGGTCAAATGCTTATTTGGATTCCTTATTGAGCCAGTGATACTTATATTATCATTCTCAAGTGCTGGATTATTATTCTGTTGGGACGTTATTGTTTGAGAATTATCAATGAAGACAGTGCTCTTTTTACTTCTCAAAGAAGACATGTTGGTAGAGTTTCCTGAACCGTTGGCCATAAGGTCATTTGGAGTAACTAGTGGTGCGATTGGGAGCGTAACGGATGGCGCATTCGATGAATCCACAGTTTCGGTTTCCACGATCATTGATTTTGTAGCAACGCTCTTGGTCGGTTTATCTGAAGTATTTGTTCTGGAGAACAAAGGCCTTATCAACTCTTTCTTCTTCAGAGTAACGGGTCCTTTAATAGCAGCTGCAGGAGTGATATTGGATACTGGCGATGAATCATCAGCTGTGGACCCTATATTTGAAGAGACTATTGAAGGTGGTGCTGTGATCGTTGGAGTTCCTGAAGGACAGTCATCGTCACAGTCACCATCATCTTCCCTCTCTGTATCACAATTCTGGCTAGCATTATTGGCCTCAATAGCGTCATGAATCTGTTTCTTGTCCGATGACTCTTTATTACTCTGTGATATCATCGCTTGTGGGGGGGCACTCTTAGTGTTGTCCTCACTGGTCGAGCGGATCGCATTGTGTTCAGAGTCACTCAGATCCAGTTTATCAGAGTCACTCATAGCGATATACCTGCAGCTTAGAGATGGAGCGTTAAAGGATAGAAAGAGGCGACAGTCCTCAGAGAAAGATGTTTGGCGTGTATCAAACTGATCTTCTGGGGTTAGATGAGCAGATTTATAGCAGGGGGGGGACGGAGAAAAAAGGTGTAGAAACAGACAGGGCGGTTGGTGCTCTCTAAGCTCTGTGTTTGATCGTGAACGCGTATATACCCTTGTGATGGCAGTCCTCTAAGCTTTGTAGTGAAGTCGCCGTTGTTGGTTGGTTTGCCATCTTTGTAAACTTTTTGCTCTCTCTGTGCGCGCCTCTTTTGCGGGCGCGCGTATGGTGGGGCCGATTTTTTTTTGGTGGGCGCCGACCGCAGTGTGGACGCGAAGTTCCCACTGGAATTTTCTAGCTGGGTAAATTATGATACTAGTTCTCTGATCTTCTACTTATTATTCTAGAGAACCAGTGTACAGTAACTATATTCTACCGTAGAGTCAGAAACTCACGATTAATGCTCCATAGTTTTCACAGGGTATCACATGTCCCTGACTGTTGCCTCCAAGGCCGGCCCCAGAACCTAGAACAAATTCGCGAATATTTCTCCTTTTGTTCTGCTTCCCCACCCAATTTCAGTACGTAATTGTTTAATAATCGGAATTAAGTTACTGCCCGTCCACGGTCCATCAAAAGGTCGAACACAAACGAACACAGACATTGGAAGTAGAGAGGTAAAGAGACAGAATCACTACTGCTTACGCACTGGCTCAAATAGGGCTTGAAACCAATAAGGATACTACACGCACTAATATAGACATCTCCAACAATGCTTGCATTCCAAACACAGGGCGGACAGAAGCAGAGGCATCAGGACAATAATGAATCTCATGATAGGAAGGATCTTTCAAACTTCACGAGGAAGAACACGTTTCAGAGACCTTCATCAAAAAATTTCCAGAAACTCAATGACTCATCAAGGAGTAACATACCTCCATCTACACCGTTATCTATACAGTCATCTACGTCGCTATCTAACGACGAACTTTCCCTAGATGGCCTAATTGGTGGATTCGATTTCCAACCTTCAACTTTCCAAAGGAGGCCATATGCCTCTAGAGACCTACCAAAATTTCTTATCTATCAATCTCCTACTCTGAATGCTGGTCCTATTGTTCAAGATGACTGGGACAAGGCTAATCAGGACAAAATGGCACAAATGGAATCTAGTGCATCGGATCCATCAACTCTGTTCGAGGAGTTCCAACGTATGAGAGACGCTGAAAGACAAAATATGGAAAAGAAGGGCCTAGTTGATAAAGAAGGAACAAGAAAGACTCTTGATGACGCTATATCGTTCAAAGGCTCATGTTTACAGATGTGTCCTGTCTATGAGAGAATACGAAGATCCGTTGAGAATGACGTTCGCAAGTATGAGAAGGATGCATCGGGGAGAATCTCGAAAGATCATGCAATCAAGGCTTTCTCAAGACCTGCTGCTGGCCAACCACCACCCTTACCATCAGATGTCAGACCACCCCAGGTGTTGGTCTGCACATTGGACTATTTGATTGAGAACGTCCTTCAAGAATTGCCTGAAGCGCAATCATTCATTTGGGATAGAACAAGATCTATTCGTCAGGACTTCACATATCAGAACTATTCAGGTCCAGAAGCTGTAGAATGCCATGAGAAGATTGTGAGGATCCATATATTAACACTTCATGTCATGGCCAAAACAGCTTTCGAATTTTCCAGACAACAGGAACTCGAGCAGATGAATAAAGCATTGAAGACGCTGTCGGAAATGTACACGGAGTATCGCTCAAGGGGCATCAAGGCCCCGAATGAAGCTGAATTCAGAGCTTATTACCTACTGAGTCAGCTTCGAGACCCAGAATTGGATAGAGAGATCCAGAAATTACCAGTTGATATTCTACAGGATGATAGAGTCCAATTGGCTTTGAATTTGAGAAATGTGGTACAGACAAATGTCGTGGAGAGGGGGTTTCAGTTCACAGAGAACGTCCTAAACTTGTTCAAAAACTTCTTTTATAATTTCAAATTGGGCTCCGTTCCGTTGTTGATGTCATATATGTTGGAGGTTCATTTGAACGAGATAAGATTCTATTCATTCAAAGCCATCCGGAGATCATTAAACAACAGAGCAAGGCCATACCCTATTGAATTCTATATCGATTTGTTAGCTTTCAACGATGAGGCTGATTTGGAAGAATTCTGTTCCTATTATGGTATACAAATAGCATTGATAAATGATATCAAGCATGTTGATATACTTTCATTGGCGCATAACTCTCACTTGATCCCTGACAAAAGGCCATTCAGACAATCCTTTTCCGTGAAACACGACTCTAAAATCTCGTCGTACAAGGATCTTGTAAACAATGGGCTTTCAAATCTATCAAGCACTTCATTTCCACAGGATCTAACCTTACCAACGATTGCATTCCAGCAACCATCGACTATCACTACGCAGCCAGTGATGAACTTTGGCGTCTCATCAATCGCTCCAACTTCAACACTGACTCCTTCGCTTGCTGCATTCTCAGGAGCTACTTCAAGTGCTCCATCAAGTTCATCATCATCACTGGCGTTTGCATTCTCATTTCCTAAATCTAAGGAGAATATTCCAAAGTTACAAGAAATCAAAAGTGATGAAGAGAAAAGACTACAAGAAAGAGAAGCTAAAGAAATGGAGATGAAGCGAGCTGTTGCTGAAGAGGATGTTAGAAGGAAAGAACAAGAACAGAAGAGACTTGAGGAAATGAATAGGAAACTGATATTGAAACAACAACAGAAGAAACAGAAGAAACTTGAGATGGTCAAATCCATGAGTTCTTCCTTGGTATCACAATTGATTTCATCAGTTGTGCAAGAACAAACCCAAGTCATCCTTGAGCCTATAATCACTGAGAAGATCAAAGAGAGAGAGCTCAAAGAAAAGATCTTGAATTCTTTCAGTCAAGGTCTATATGAGGCTTTCATTAGTGAATTGGTCTATTTTGAAAGTATGGACGTTGTTTCTAGTAATTTCAGAATTAAGAAGTTAAAGAGAGGACTTGTGAGAAAAGTTTGTCAATTGTGCAAAGATTCTAAGAAGAAGCTTGATATGAAGAAGAGAAAAAGAGATGAACTACGTGATGCATCAAGAAATTTTGGTATCCCAACTGTGATGAAGAGAAAGAAATTCAGTGTTTCAACGACAACGACTGATCACCCCAAACCGGTCGATTTGAGTCCGTTGGATTTCGAGACATTATTGGATAACTTGAGTCAACATCCATTTGATAAGTATGAGATGCTGATCTTTTCCCAAGAGTTTAAATCTACAACTTCTAAGTTTCTGAGGCGTAAGTTTGCTATTGGTGATAGCATGACACATAAAATGCAGAGAGGCAAAGTTGAACTTCATATCATTGGTACTGAAGAGATCAATCCCAAGTTCTTTGAAGGTGTGAATATCTTGGTGTTCAATTGTGATGGTATTGAAAGGATCCGTGAGCAGAAGTTGCTGTTGCGTGAGTTGGTTCAGGGTATCTGCTTGAATACAAACTTCAGATTTGAGATATTGATTATCTATTGGGAGTTTGAAGGTATTATCAAGTTCTCTGAGCAAGACATCTTACAAGAGCTAAATATCCCAAAATCTGACTGCATTGAGAGCATCACTATTGTTAAACTGGATCCCGGATTAAACTGCGATTCGATCCAGAGATGTCTTGACAAGATGGGATCACAAGTCGGACTGAGTGCAAAAGGTGAATATAATCAAAAATACTTGAAACCTATGAAACCAGATATCCAACTAAAGACCATCAAACCAAAAGAGGCAAAGAAGTTTGTGATTCATGAAGATAGTATTGTGAGGAAATCCATCCCAAGACACTTGGTAAGACACATCGAATCTTCACCGAAAATGAAATCAATGCCTAAATTGCTATCAGATGGAGTCAAAAAGCCTTCCAAGACATTCATGAAGCCACCAAAGACCCAGTCAAATTCTGTCATGCTATCTTCGAATAATTTTGACTCATTACTTAAGCATACGAAGAAGAATAAGCTCAAAATCGATGTGTACAGTACACCGAGACCCAAATCATCTGAACTTCTTCAGACACCATCATTCTATGGTAACAGCTCCACGATTTCTAATCTGTCAAACATCACATTTGCCAATCATTCATCATCGAGTCCATTGATCATTAATAAACCCACGTACGCGCAAATTGCTAAAAAGAGCATGAAGTCCAGTACTAGTGGTTCCAGTGGTTCTACAGATTCTAAAAATTCTAAGGATGGCACAAAGGAAGAAGGAATCCCAAAAAGTATCTTGGAGTTGAGGAAGTTAGTTGCTAGTGTGAAGCAGAAGCATAGTCATAAATCAGGAGGGTCATATTAAGGGCCTACTTGTATTACTATTACACCTGTAGCTATTGTATGTGAATATTGCTATGGCAATCTTACAGCTGTAACCTGTTGGGAGCATAATCCCTCAGTCAAAGGAGGTGGTCACCCAGCGTCACTTGGATTCCTTTTTAATGTTGATATGACGCCATTGTCCTAATCTCTCCACATTTTTAGATAAGGAAAAGGGGTTGGCACATCAAATGTGACGTAACTTGCCGACTCATCATCAGAAAATCATACGTACAATATGACCATCTGCTATAGAATACGAGAACTCACCTACAACGTAGCTCAAACAATCAGCGTGATATTCATCATTATAAGATATTCATAATAAGATATAAAGAGTAATCGATCATCTCAAAGACAAGAGAGATATGGGGTATGATTGAAGTGAAAAGAGTATCCTATCGGAAGTGTAGAAGTCCATGTGAAAGCCAGCTTCATTGGATATTGTAGTTAGAGTCCTGAGCTCTTGAATGTAGTCAGAGTGAATGTTAATGCATAGGAGCGTCGATGGTACTTTGTGATGCCTGCGGTACTTATTAAAGGACTCAACGATTAGAAACCAGCCCAGTAGAGACCATCTCTGTACGTCCCCTCTGATAGAGAAGTACCGAATTGTCTGCTCTCCAGCTTATTGACTTGCCAGTTCATTAGACTGACTATCTTCTTCAACCAATTGATTTCTCTCTGTTCCTTGTACTGTTGAGATGGGATCAAGTAGAAGCTTGTGAATAAGATTGGAATAAGGGAACCGGTGAGGAACCCTACTGTGCCTGCCTTGAATACTGGGGAAATCATATTGAAAAGTGGACTGAGTTGATAAAATTGTCAAAGTTTCATTAATTTAAAAGATTGCTACAAGAGCAAGGCGCCCATTTATATACACATCTCAGACCTGTCACACCTGCGTGATGATCTCAACCACACTAAAATACTCCACCCTTATCGCTGCTGAGTGCGGGGTCTCCTGGATCACAAGCTGTCACGCACAGTGAGACTGCTGTCAGCGTGTGGTCTAACCAGGTGGGACAGAGTTCTAGACCTCCGGCCTCGGTCTGACCGTTAAACTCCGTATCCCATAATGACGTCATTGGTTATAACAGTACGCCGCCTAGTGTAAAGTATACCGGCATTCTCGTCTGATATGTATCTACTACTATCTAGTACCAAATACACCTACATATTAACCAAAAATATCTCCTATCACTTCTTGCGCTTCAAGAACCCAAAAAACCCCTTCTTCTTTTCAACAGATGGCTCGGAACTCACTTTCTTCACCAATGAACCAGAACTACCATTCCCATTCCTTCTCATACTGGAGCTCGAGGTATTGCTGATACTGTTCGTCATTGGACTAGAATAGGTCTTTGACCTCTCCACTGGTGTTGATTCTGTATCCAACAGGGACTTCACTTTATAGATCCCTGAACTATGGGAGTTTCTCCTAGAGTTATTGCCTGAGTACGTGGAACTGTATCGACTTGGTGTCTGCAATTTGTCACTAAACTTGATCTTCTGCGGTTGTAACCCTAGATAATCCATTGGTGTTTCGGCTTCATCGTCCGTTGTTGTGACTCTACTAGATGTAGTTCCAGTTCCAGGATGACTATCGTTGTAAGGATTGAAAAGGTATCTTGACCTTGAAGTCTCTGTGACCTCACCATCCACTTCAGTACAAACACCCTTGTCCAATGCATCCAAAGCACGGTTCAATCTCTTCAATAGATCGAGCTCATCTAATGATTCTTCACCCATGGAGTCTCCTTCCAGGGAGTCTTCATCCAATGGTTTCAGCTCAACCACATCATCACTGATCAATTGATGTGGGATGAGTACACTTGGGACGCTCAACTTATTCAAAACATAGAACGGCAGTCTCAGATTAGTTCCAGCCGAGCTATACTTCGTAGCCAAACTCGAAACGAGGAAAACGTGTGGTGAATAAAGTGTTATAGCATTCCTTAGCAGACTGGCAACGTTCTTTTCCTTAATCAACTCCACAGTGAATGAGATCTTTAGATCTTTTTTTCCCACTTTCTGCAATGCCTTAAAGATATATGCACTCAACCTATGAGCCTCATTTTTAATCCCTTCTGTGCCATAGTATTCCTCCACATCGACGTACTCGTACGAAAGTGGTTCGTCACTGTCATCGTTATCATCATTGACTTTCTCATTATCATCATTACGATACTGATAATTCTCAGGATCCACAGCAACTTTATCGGGGACTTGACTCAGCACAACTAAATGATCACCATCCCTCAAGAAGTTCTTAATGGTCCAGTCAAGAGCACTCCACGTATGTCTTCTCCCGCTCACGTATAGTGCCAGTTCTCTTAAGCTAGATGGAGCATCTTCATTGTTCTTGGTCTTCCCCTTATTGAGGAACTCTTGGATGTATAAAGATAGTCCTGTATGTGTATAACTCGTTGAATACGAATGATAGTTCGAAATGGAGGGCCTCAATACTTTGCGATTATTTACCATCGTACCAACAAACTTGTCAATGTTTTTCGTATTTGACATCTTCTTCGCTTCAATGATCGTAAGATCGTGTAATGGCAAATATCCATCTCCATCAAACTTCAAGTTCTCTAAGGAGACACCCTTCCTATACTGGGAATCAAGAGCCATAAGTTCCTCATCGCTCATCTCCACAATAGACTTCTTTTTCGTGGAGCCAGCATGTGGCATAAGTGTACTCCTTGGTGTGGATGCATCCTTAGGAGTCTTTGATTCATAGACATAGTGAGGGTTCGCCTTCAAGATAGATCTCAGTGGTGGAGGTGGCAGCCTTGGTGCCTTCTTCGTCTCCTGTCCCACACCCGCAATGCTCATAGATCTCCCACCGTACGGAATCTGATTGAATGATTGGAATAGCTGATTCACGTCGACTTGTTTACTCGGCTCAAAACCAAAGTTCAAATCTAGGGATGCCTTCTTCTTATGCCCAATGTACTGCGGAGGGATGTGTAATGGCTCATCAGGAAGTGTGGGAGTATGTGGCGAAAGTGAGTCAAAGGAAACTTTGCGCTTATAAGCAGTGGTCATCTCAATACTCTGTTTCTAATAGTGGTATTGATGCCCAAATCCAACTTGTTGACGGTTAAATGGATAAATACCTGAACAGCTGCCAAACTGTGCGCCCCCTTGATCCAAGAGATGCTGCCAGACCCGGTCAGCCCACACACACGTGAACGCCGCGGGGCTCTAGGCCCTTGGAACTCTCTATATTGAGCTCAAGGGAACTAATTTTAAGATATAAGTCAGTCATAACACACGAGAAGCCCAATCATTAGAGCAATGCGTCCATAGCCTCCAATATACTCTTTGAGTCACCCGTTATGGCCTGTTGCTCACCTCACCCGTACCCCCCTCCCCCGCCAGCGCGAGGACCCTGAAATTTTTTTTGACACACACCGATGGAGCTAAAACAGTGCGAATAAGAGTAATAGCAACACTATCAACGGGCCACAAAAAAAAACAATCTGAACACTAGACACTACAAATAACGAGGAATAAACCAATAAATCAATAACATTACTCATAGTTGGTGAATGGGTTCAAGGCATGTACCGTCAAACAAGGCAATGCCATCCCAATCTCCGATCTTAACAAAACCGGCACTTGACTCAATTCACGAATCTCTTGAACAAAATCGCCATTCTCAACGCGTAGGGACAATCCTTCGATCAACTGTTCCAATGTATCACCTTGTGGGATAACTTCAGGTGGCGTCAACTTCATTCTGGCAAACTCTTCAGCCATCGTTTCTGCTGAATTCTCTTTCAGTTTTGCGGCAATCTCATTAGAGCCAGTCTTAAATTTGTTCTTAATAGAATTCCGGTAACTCAATGGTTCACGCTCGTCATCTGGGATATATGTAGCAGTATCAATACCTTTCTCCCAATACAATTCCAAAACAGCTTGTTTCTTATCAAACTCAGCCTTCTTCAAAGGCAATTGATCTCCATGAACACGCTTTTCAATACCAAATTCAGGGATGAAAACGTCGAAGGCACTCTCATAAACTTGTAACACAGTACCCATAACAATCAATTGGCCTGTAGAACGTGACATCTCGTTAATAGTTTGGGATAACAAGAGATGAACACTTTGATCCTGAGCAGCCTTAGCGCAATCCTTTCTGAAATTACAGTATTCAGCAGTCATCTTCAAAGATTCCAAATCTTCGTTTGTAATGACAGTTGGTTCACCGTGTGGTTTCAAGGAGTTCTTCAACTGTCTATGCACAATCAAATCAGCATAACGTCTCAATGGTGATGTGAAATGTGTAAACAATGGCAAGTTGAAGTAAAAGGACCCATAGTTTTCAGGATCAACTTTACCCGCAACGAAATACTTGGATCTAGACAAAGCCTTGAACAGAAGAATCTCCACACACTGCCTAGAAACCTGATTTTGGATATTCAAGATTGAATTAACCAATGAAGCAGAGGATCTGGTATCAATCTCCAACCCCAATTGTGTAACCTTTCTCTTGAAAGTCTCCATTTTCTGCAGAGTTGGCATTGGATGTCTCCTCAAGAATGCCGAGTCACCCAAAATAGCATAAGTTCTTTGTGCCACGGTACTGTTCACTTTCAAAAAGAGCTCGTTCAAGATGGATGAGCAAAGACTAGACTCGAACAAATTTAGACTCAAACGAACTTTTTCATCATCAATTTGATCCAACAATGGTAAAAAGATATCATTCCCTAAGCGTGGATTACCCAATCTTTGACGCTTAAACTCCTTGGAAATCAATGCAATGGTCTTGATATAGTCCTTAGAGGCAGAGGAAATAGAATCGTCATCAGCGTCTTCCAAGATAGAATCAATTTGATCATATGTCAACTTGTTCTTCGGTTGAATTGAACTCTCTCCAATCCAAACGTTATCAATGTCAAAACCAGCGGTATCAATTTCAAAGACAACAGAGATACTCAATTTCTTTTCCTGTCTGTTGAAGCTTAACAATTCATTAATAACCTTTGGTAGCAAGTGAACAGTCTTTTGAGGCAAGAACACAGAGCTTGATCTCTTTCTCGCATTCTTGTCCAGTATGGATCCTTCCTTCACATATTGAGTGACATCTGCGATATGAACACCCAGCTCGATCTTCTCATTAGAGATCCTCTTAACGTGTATAGCATGATCACTGGTCTCACCAGTTTCACTTAGAGCCAAGACATATTCATCTGTGAAATCGCGTCTCTTCTCAAATTCCTCGCTCAAGTTCACAGTGTTCAATTCGAAATCATCACGTTCCATCCCGGAGTCATCCAAGTATTCTTCACAAAGAAAGTTATTATCTCTCAAGAGGGCATCAACTTCAATTTTTGGATCATTTAGAGGACCCAATTCCGAAATCAATGTACCGAATGGGTGCAACGATGTGATAGGCCAGCGCTTGATAGACGCAACAAACAACTTGTTTTGATACTTATCAACGTTTTCAACAAAGTCTCTTGGAGCCTGTTCAGTTGGAATAGCAATCAATGGCACTTTCTTATCTGTTGGCTTGAACCAGACGATCTTTGGTCTTTGTACAGGTTGGTTCTGTTCCTTAACTTGTTGTGAAGGTCTCAAGAGACCCAAGGTGCCCGCAAATAATTGACCAGGGATACGGTCAATAACCGCAACAACATGACCAGCGTACAGTGGTTTATATTCATCACTGATCTCTTCCTCTTCAACAAGAAGCAATGACTGACCTTCGACTTCCACATCATCATTCTTTTTCAGAGTTGGGCGCTGTTTCAAAGAGCCCTTTCTTTGTAATGAGCCTTCAGACTTCTTATCGTTGGACTCACTTGAGCCTGGAGCACTTGAATGGGTTGAGGCATCGTTATGAACATCATCCAAAGTTTCAGAATTAGAGTTATTGTCCTTTCTTCTTTTCTTCTCCTCTTTTTCTCTCTTACTTGACCAAACTTCATCAACACTCAGCAATTCCACGGCAACAAGATCGCCTTCTAGAGCTCTGTTACGATCCTTGGAACCACAGATAAAGATATCGGCATCCAAGAGTCCATCAGTCGAGACATATGCATCTGATCTATTCTTCTTATTCACTCTCAGAGTACCGACTACTAATCTTCCTTCAGCAACCAATTCAGGGATGGAGCTCTGTGGCAGGTAAGGAGCAAACAGTGACTTTCTACCACCTTGTGATTGGAACCCATTCATCGATGAGATAGAGCCACCGCCATGCGACCCACGAGATCTATGACCTGGGGTGAATTGTGGAGGAGGCATCAATAATTCGTTGTCTTGGAACTGTTGCGATTGTCTATTTTGAGTTCTTTGTCTCCAATTCTGATTCATGTTCTGCTGGATATTTGGATCGTAGGATCTTGAATTTGTTCTAAAGTGACCCGAGCCACGACGTTCATGTTGCTGCGGTGATGCATCTTGAGAAGGAGGGAACTGATATGGTTGTCTTTGTGGAGATTGGGCCACTGATCTCGAACGCTGATGGCCTCTTGGAGCTGGAGGATCAAGTTGAGTCGAAGGAAATTTAAAACCAGAAGGAGGTGGCATCCCTTCATCCTGTGGCACCTCTTTACCTGCTCTCTGTGCCTGAACTTGTGCAGCGGCTCTTTTTGCCTCATTCAGCCCAAGGGAGTGTCTTCTCACATGGCCCTGTTGACCGTTATTGTTGTTGTTCAATTTGGAAGGAGGAGGTGGTGCCAGAGTGTTAGGCATTGAAAATGATCCCATAGCCCCAGTTATAGACGAGTGTGCTCGTCTGTGCGTACCGTCGGTGTTAGATCCCGTACGTCTATGGCCAATGGGGTTACCGCCCTGCTGTTGCTGATTCTGCTGAGCCAATAGTTGATGCTGTTGCTGTTGAACAATCTCCAACTGGCGCTGTAGCGCAATCTGCTCCATCATCAAGTTAGTCAGTTCAGAAGGCGAGCGTCTATGGGCAATGTGGATCTGTTTGGGATTCTTACCGCCCGTCGTGGTAGTGAACGATGGTTGCTGTGGGTTGTTCCTGGACATCTTGCGGGTGGCGTTCGATATAGAAATGGAGACCCCGTGAAAAAGGAGAGATAGCAAAAAAAACAGCCGTTAGCAGTTCAATGAGTGTGTATGTTAAGCAAAAGTTATCTGAGTTATCGTGAATACCCGTTGATGATATAAAAAATAGAGCGCTGATGTTTAGCGCTGTGTTGCTAAAATCGTTTGTTGTTGAACTGTTGGTCGTTGTTTTTCGCTCCCTAAAATTTGGAGCAAAAACTTTGGCGCAAGGGCCAGAACCGCCTGGGCATCCTGAGAGGGCAAATGAGAACAGCTAAAGCGAATAGAAAGGTCAAAAGCAGCTGTGTGAAGAGACCTTTTTAGGATCACCGCAGTAGACATCGTTTAAATACCACATATATCACTGGAGCCGTTTAATGCCATTCTATTTATGGAACCGACTGGTTATTGGCTTCAATTGATGTATGAACTACTTAAAAGACATCATTTGAGATCACCAAGTCCATTGACATGGAAAAACATCGATAAAACAATCATAAAACAGCCCGTACGGCCCTCGCTAAACTAAGGATTATAGAATTACATAACAGCTGTTACTACCCCCTTACTTAAGCACACACACCTTCTCTCGTGTGATTTTAGGGAATACACAGGTGCAACTTTATCAGTGAAGACTCAGCAACGAGAATACTGTACAGGAAACATAATGGGGCAGCTCATATCACAGCCGCTGACGGATAAGGTCATAGAACACAAGGAGTTCCCACAGTTTTCATACTCCCTTGGATCGATGCAGGGCTATAGACAATCACAGGAAGACGCCCATTCGATCCACTGGATCGATCAGTTGACCTTCTACGATATCCATGGTGCCAGGGAGGTGGACGTAAAGATATATGCTGTGTTTGATGGTCATGGTGGGGCGGAATCGTCGCTCTTTCTGAGCCATGAACTCATACCCATCCTGATTGAGCAATTACAGGCGATGGATAAGACTAATCATAAGACAACCCAGGGTCTCATCATCCATAAGATTAGGAAAGCATTCCTGAAGGCTGACTACGAATTGTACAATCACCTGAAACATCATAGGTCCCAGAGCGGATCAACAGCCATCGTTGGCATCATCATTGATAACACAGAACTATACACCATCAACACTGGTGATTCACGACTGATTGTCTCCCATGATGGACATAGCAAAGACCTCTCATATGACCATAAGCCCACACATATCGGTGAACTCATACGGATAAATGATGCAGGCGGTTCAGTCTCATATAATAGAGTCGGTGGTGTATTAGCCCTCTCGAGAGCATTTGGAGATTTTGGATTCAAGCATAGAGAATTGAAGACACATGAACTTCTGCATAGTGAAGAAACGCAGGTCACGGTAGAACCTGAAATTATCATTCATAAGATCCAACTGAATGATGAATTCATTGTATTAGCATGTGATGGGATATGGGATGTGTTTAACAGCAGAGATCTCATAAGCTTCATAAGGCATTGCCTATGCCTCGGTGATGAGCTGAACGCAATTGTGACAAAAGTATTGGAGTATACGATATCAATGGCCAATCAAGTCACGGGCGTTGGATTTGACAATATGAGTATTATCATAGTTGCATGCCAACAGCAAGGAGAGTCGCTGGAACAGTGGTACACAAGGATGAAACTAGTGGTGGAGGTGGAAAAGTTTGGCTCTTAACAATTTTAAATACAATTCAAGTTGATGACAGCATTAGCATTAAGCATAAGTACGAGGTCAAAATATAAAATACCATTGGCCAGTCTCGAGCTCCGGATTTTCAGAATCAGCCGAGCAGAAAAATTGTGGTTCCACCACCAAAAGGATTAAAAACAATAAGATCTCAACCGACTGTCAACACCACTTATCCCTCTCGAACCCTGAGAAGTGCCGCTCATATTCATATTCGTTTGACCATTTATATCACCACCACAAATTACACACATCATCTCTCTATCCCACTCCTATACGCCCACTAGAACCTTCCAGACAATTATGACATCATATATCGACCCTGTGCTATCCATATTTGAATCTCAAGAGCTCAATTCCCAGGGTATACAATCTTTGACCGCACAGTTCCCTCACTATTATAATAAAATAACCACACAGTGCTCATTGATCTTGAAAATCTATAAACAACTCCTGGCTGCCCAGTATAAATTGCAGACATGGGAGTTCTCAACTTTAAAAGCCAGTATCAATTTGAACTTCTCTATGCAGGCCGATACTCGTAAGTTCGATATCAAGATTGCACAAAAGGTGTTGAATAAGTGTCAAGATCTGGATAATGAGTTGAATTCTATCCATGGAAAGGTCTCCAAGTTTATGAAGTTCGTTGAGAAATTATCTATTGAGGAATATATCTCAGATCCTGGTTCCCTTTTGTTAAAGGTGTACTTCAAAGTTATCCATCTGAAGAATCAGTTAGTCCAAGAACTATCCATTTCGTACACAAAGGCCAAACTTCTTGTCATAAGTTACGAATTGACGCAAATCATGGAGATGATTGACGAGGAAGAGAACCCCCTGGTGATGGACAATACAGATTTCCAGTCGACATTGATCTCATATAAGAATTTTGTTTCGGTCTTGATTGATCAGTTAGACCGTGCCGTATTAGATAAGGATACTGAACAGATCGAAGAGTGCTTGAACATCCTAAATGATGTGGAGAAGATGTATGAATCCGTTAGAATGAACTTCTTCTTAAGTGAGGAGCTGAACGAGTGGGAACAAGAACAGAATTTGTTACGAGAATCCTCAACGACATACTCATCTGAAGAGGATTACCATGTGAAGACACGTTCAAGAAGAACATCACTAAGTTCAACAACGTCATCCTTGGGCACTTTCAACGGGTTCAGTCGTCCTGCTGGTACCATTTCTGAAGAATTACCTTACTTGCTGCAGGCTTTCAACGAGGCAAAGCATTTAGAGCAAGAGCTGTCAAACTATCAAACCCATGTGAAGTCTCCATTAGCGAACTCTCCAAGCCTAAGATCAGTCACCACACTCAAATCACCACCATTGACACCATCAACACCAACCACAAATTCGTCAATCATGAATTTGGGGATGATGGATAAGCGTAAATCTCACCTCTCTGCTGGGTTTAGCACTCCAAATATGGGCTTCCAGAGCAATATGCTGAATAATCTATATGGTCTGCACCCTGGGAAACAGTTCCCATCTATGAATAAAGTTGACTGAACTATATCAACAATAACGACGTATGATTTCACTCTTTTATTATCAGCAATCAGCATATATACAGCATAAATACCTTACACGATACATTCTTATGTTATAAACCTTGGTGATTCATGGCAGTAGAGGCGTTGAGCTTGATAACAGGTGTTGAGGAATATAGTTTGTTCTGTCATGTAGCAACTCACAATTCTTCATTAATGTGTACCTTTTCAGCAATTTCTTCTTTTGTAACTTCAGTGGAACCAATGGGAAATATCCATGTATCTCTTGGAATTGAAGACCTTTAATAACACAAATCACAGAGATCCAGTAGAGGTTGTAGCTAATCACAGAGAAATATGTTGCTGAATTAGTCCATCCGAAGATTGCAGTTAGGAGCATCCAACCGCCATCTATCTCTCCGTTACAACAGTTCACATGCCATACTGAGTTAACAATGTCATAAGAGCCAGGACCTGATCCAACTTCCGACATATCCTGACCGTGACAGAGGTTGACAAAATGTTGTAACTCGAATTGCCAAACGCCTTTGGAAAATAACCCTGCAGCTAAGAGATAAAGTAAACCAGTCATTGTAATCAAGAAGATCTTAAGTGACATTGAGTTCGAGGATCTGTATAAATAGTATCCTGCAACTGATGCGACACATATAGCACAGAGCGAAGATAACGGTAAAGTAGTCAAAGGTTGGGATATACCAACACCGCCGATGAATACAAATGCCTCCAGTGATTCTCGCAAGCATGTGATGAAAGGCAAGAAGAATAATGAATACTTCTCCATGAGGAATTTACAACGAGACTGTGTCAAATCACGCTGACTATTGGCGTTCATCAACAGGTTGGCCAACTTCACCCTAAACTTCTCCTTCAACTTGGATAATCTTAGGAAAAACAACCCCATGATGGAGATAACGACACTGGCGAGGATACTCAATGATCCCTCATAGTAATGCTCACTCAAAGACCACAGGTCAGTGCCAATTATATAGAACATGGCGATAAAAATACCACCTATCAACAATGACACCAACAACCCGAGTAAACTCCCTGACCAGATCTGTAATCTGAACTGCCGGTACAACTTATCACCCGTATCATTCAACTCGTCACTGAGATCATCTGTACTATCAACTCCAAGCCCTTCTAATGCATCAATCTGTGTCGAATCCAATGTTTCGTTCTCCCTGCCATGATGAAGAACTAATGATTGCTTTACGAGTGCGAGAAGGATGGAGACGATGATGATAATCTCCAGTGATTCCCTCAGAATTATGAAAAATATCTCGAATGAAAACAGCGTCTCCCACTTCATCTTTCCTATGCTTTCTCTCTTTTCCTCTTTCAATATGATGATGAGAAAGATCGAAAAGATAAAATCCGGGTGTTCATATCGGAGATGAATGCCCTTTTAGGAATTGCATTAAGGGCCACCGACAATTCCATTAATTCCGTATACACTACAAGTCTTCAAATCTCTTAAAATTACAAAGATATAAAGGCATTTCAACCATCCAGTATGCGTAATCCCTGAAAATATAGATTATCTTCTGTTGATGTTCTCACTTTCTGAGCTTGAGCATATACAGCATCTCTGTATTCGTCCAGTTGTTGCAAGAACATCGAAGCAACCGTAAAACTCATGGATCCATCTCTAACCAGCTCTTGTAAATGTAACTCAACAACGTCCTGTTCATCCACTGACAACTGGACACTAGATTCATCATACCATGTCTTCTCATCTCTCTCTGTGACTGTACCATTGACCGCCTTAGCCTGTGCATCTTCTCTGAATTTCGAGAATGGCTTTTTCATATCAGCACCAAACGTCTGGTCTGTGGATCCGAAGCCATGGTTCCCCTTAGGAGACAATGTGAATTCAGAAGTACCATTCTGATAGGATTCCAGGATATAAACCTCCTTGTCGTCTATCAAGACACGAGATCCATATACATTCGTGACATTAGCCACGTACGTGACATTCGGTGGGATGATTGGCTCAGTATCAAGTGAGAGAACTAATGGATAAAATTTGATGCTCTTAACGTTTGTCTTCAAATCACCAATCTTCAGGTCTGTCGAGTGCGAAGAAGAAACGGTGGATGATACCAACTGAAGATCACCATAACGATAGTATTGCTGAGCATCGGCAAACTTGGCCCTGGACTGACAGTGTAATTTCACCGGAAGCTCGGTACCATTCTTTAAGATGAGTGTAAAGTTACTCTTGATCTCTGCAGTGGCACTAGACTGAACCATCTGTAGCATTTTCTCTGGGTCAGTAGCTTTATCCACCACGACTAATTGGGTGCTGTTGTCAAAGCTCTCAATGGCACCATAACTCCACTCAATTTGATCGTGTTCCCAGTGTAACAAACTCCCACTCACAATCCAGTTTTGACCCACGGTGCCTGAATCAGTGCCGTTAGTGATGACAACATCCAACGCGGCACTTGTCTTCCACAGTTCTGGAATCATCGCGGTTAAGTCAATCTCAATTGCCTTGACATCGAATGCATTAACGCCAATTATTGGTTTCCATAAAGCTGGTGAGACCCCTCCAGAGAAGATAACAGGTTCTGGAGCATTGACGCTAATCAATTTGTTGTTTACATAGACATTGATGAGACGAACTGGGCCATGACCCAAGAGTGGGTGTCCAAAATGGGTGAAGTGTGATTTTCTTGATTCGATACTGTTGGAATACCAGAACTCTTCTTCAGCATTACCAGACACAAAGAGGGCAAGCTTCAAAGCAGTCGTATTGCGGCTCACTTTCGGAATGGAGAATTGAAGTTTATCGTTTGGATAGTACAACAAGGGAGTTCTGTTTGGTTTGGCATCAATCAACTTAGAGACTCTTTCAGCGGGGTGGTTTGTCACAGTCATATGGTTGAAGAAGTCGTTATCTGAGTCATCCTCCAAATAATATCTCACAGTAAGAGTTGTGTTGAAAGCACCTGTCAATTTGCCTCTTATTAGGTTATCCAATTGTAAAGTCACAGAAGTGTTTCTTGCCTCAAACAGTGACAAATACTTTGAGATATCCTTCTTGACAGAGGTAAAGACCAATTCATTACCAGGCTCTGCAGTTGAAGTTCTCCAAATTGGGATATCATCGATGAAAATATGAGCCAATCTGTCATACTGGACACCGTCTACAGTAGTATTCATCTCTAGGACCACTCTATTGAACTCCTTTTCTTTCAATGGCGGAATGAACCATCCTTGAGCAGGGTTACCCCAAGAATTACCAAAAGAGTATTGAATTAGCGTTTCTTCATGGACCAAGTTTTCATAGAGTATAGGGAGCCTCAATTCAAACGTCTCCTTGGGCTCTATGATCTCCTCTCCGCGGTACGACCATGGGAATAGTGAGACACCTGAAAAGATATAGCGTATTGTTATCAAGTACAATAGCAAACTTACCCAGGGCAGCCATCTCCAAGGCGGTATTTTCCCTGGTTGTGGTTCACGTTGTTGCTCAATGTCGATAAGTGGGCTCTTCTCATCGGTCAGGAAGCTCGACTTTTTATCCAATTGTGACATTGCCCAGGAGATCTAAATCAATGAATGTTATTAGAAAGACAGCCAGTGGACCCTTCAGAACAGCTTCCCAGTTTTTCAATTTCGATAAGCAACAGAAGGGGGATTTCGAGCAGGTCGCAAATTGGAACAATTTGCTGACGTAAGCACATCTGAACTACATCTACGTTTTTTGTGTCAAATGGTTTACATGGTGGTTCAAATGCAGTGATTCGTATAGTAAGATCGCTTCAGAATATTTTATTAGAAGTTAGACTTGCTGTTTTCGATCAGATTTGCTATTTTCGTTCAGATTTGGGCTTCTAAGTTCTTTTAACTCTCCACGAGCATCTGTGGCAGGAGCTGGAGCTGGTGCTTGCGGACGACTCTCAGGACTGACCGGGCCATCCTTCAACTTTTTCTTCTCGTCCCATTGAGCTCTCCACTTGGGACCCCTAACCATCAATAACGCAACAATGGCAAACCCAACAAGATCCACTAGAGCCAACCCTGTGAAACACCAACCAAATCCCATCTTTTGGATTAGGACGTTGATCAATACAGACGACACAGCCGCGCAGGCATTTCTGAAAAAGTTACCAATAGCGACGTTGGTAGCTGGCTGACCAGAGGAGCACTCCGTCAAATAAGTAGTCGTGACAACAAAGACCCATGTCATACCGAAACCACCCAGGAACGTAAAGACAAAGACTGCAACCACATGGACGTGCTTATCAATACACCAACCATAACCTAATAAACCAGCCATTGAGATGGCCAATCCAATAAGCTGTAGAGTGAACCGATGCTCTGGAACATACTTACCCGGGTGCTTCTTAATCATTCTTTTGCGCAAATGATCAGAGAGTCTCCCACCGATCAAAGAACCAGAGATGAGGGAAATACCAGGACAAACATAAGAGAAGGATTGAGCCAGATGAGAAAATCCGTAATCATCACCTAATCTTCTGGAGAATGTCACAGACATACCATAAAATCCAGCAAACAGCAAGCCTGCGTTGAATGAGCATAACAGCACTGGTTCATATTGGATGATCTCCCAATATCCTTTCAAACTTGGTTTTGGAGGCTTGGGATACTTCTTCTCCTGTTCTCGTGAAATCAACTTCTTCTGCCGAAAGTGAGGTTTGACAAACCATCCTTTCAATTCTAGAACTTCTCCATCACCCACAAGGCATCTCAAAGTCTCCGGCAAGAAGAACAAGATGACAAAATACACAACCCCACCAAGAACTGCCAAAAATCCAAAGATCCATCTCCAATTCCCACCCGTGGAGATAACTGAGAGTATTGGACCCAATATTGGACCTAATTGAGGGCCCATCATAAAATAAGAGATCGCCTTGGCTCTATTCTTCGGAGGAACCATATCAGCGATTGTACCAGCACCAACACTCATCACGCTCGAGGCACCCAAAGCTTGGACGATTCTCAGCACGAACAGGGCACCAATATTAGCAGGAACAGCAGCAAGGAGGATATTAGCGAGAATGAACAATAGTAAAGACACCAAGTAGAGAGTCTTCCGCCCTCCAAAATCTGCCCATGAAGCCCAGAACAAAGGTGCGACGGCCATCACACCCATGAACACGGAAACGGTGGCATTGATCGTAGTAGCAGAGCAGTTGAAAACCTCTTGTAACTGTGGTAGGATTGGGATATAGATATTACCACTCAAGGGCCCCAAGAATCCAGTGAAACTGACAATAAGGATAGCAGCTCTTCGACGTGCGGGTGAGAACGCAGAGTACGCCGGTGGCTGAAGATGCGGTGTCTCGATAGTCTCAGTGGACTGTTTCTCTGACATTGTCTTCACGGGTACTCACTTCGAGCTTATTGTGAGTGAGTTTACGTCCATCATTTTCTTTTATACCTCAAATTCTTCATTAGGAATATTTGCTCATGTGGTTCAGAGTGCCAACTAGCTCATCGCAGTGGGTAAAGCAGCAAGCTGAGAGAGCGCAGAAAGAACTTGCAGCATAGCGGGTACTAAATGGTTGCTTCCTGAGACTGCTTTCCAAGGTTCCCCACCCACCCATCTCCAACGGCTGACGTTCTTTTTTCTTTCATAGCTGCTACGAGGTTCCTGCACATGGCTGCATTTATCTCTAACAGCCATTTGATAGAGCTCATAAGAAAATTTTGAGCACATTTCTTCATTTGATTTCCATTCCCATCCTTTATTCTTCGGTTCTTCTAACTATCAGAGACTATGACCCAGAAAATGGACTCTCTAACACTCAGCATCACGGTTGTGGTTTTGGTCGTCACGTATATCATCACCAGAGTGGTGTTTCCACCCTTCAACTTCCCCAAAAACATCCCAACTATACCAATATATGTCTCTTTCTTGGGGACATATACCTCTATGGACCAGAAACAGATCTATGAGAGGTATATGAGAGACAAGTTGGAGAAGTACGGTGCCGTTAAGATCTATTTCGCTAACAGATGGAACATCCTCGTGGTGAAGCCTGAATACTTGGTGCAAGTCTTCAGAGACGAGGGAACTTTTGTCAAATCGGGAAATCAGAAGAAAATCCCAAATGCTGTTTTGAGTGCCTATACAGGAGATAATGTGATCAGTGCCCATGGTGACGTCTGGAAGCTCTACAGAAGGGTGATCCAGAAGTCTATCCAATTCCCTGTCAAGTCCCATGTCTACACCAACACTGAAAAATTTGTCAAGTTGATCCAAAGAGACTCCAATGGGAAAGACTCATTGCTTGTTGATGACTACCTGCAGAGATTAGCTTTGGCTAACATTGCTCAGTCTATGCTTGGTGTTGATTTTGGCACTTTGGATTCTGAGAACTCTGAGCTTCATTCCAAATTGAAAGCGGTGAAGGCAAAGATCTTCCAGCCATTATACATGAACTTCCCTGTATTGGACAGCTTGCCTATCAAATCCAGAATGGAGGCACGGAGCCATGTTAACAGTTTTAGAGAGTTCTACAAGGATAAGATCGTTGAGGCCCAAAGAACCGGTGATTGTGATACAGAATGTGCAGCTTACCAACTTTACACTGCTTATATGAATGGGACCATCACTGAGAAGCAGATGACAGATAACTTGGTTATCATCCTTGTTGCTGGACACGAGAACCCTCAGTTATTCTTTTCTTCTTTGTTATACATCCTTGCCAAATACCCTGAGGTTCAATGCAAGCTTCGTGAGGAGTTTAGGAACTCAGGTATGGATCAGGTTAATGAATTACCATATCTCGCTTCAGTCCTCTATGAAACAGTGAGATTCTTACCTCCATTGGGTCAAATCATCAACAGATGTGCCTCTAAAGATTTTATCCTTGGTGGCTCGATCCATGTTCCTAAGGGCGCGTACCTCGGTTATAACAATTATGCCACTACGCACTCTTCGGCATGGGTTGATGCTGATTCATTCAAGCCGGAACGTTGGGGTACTAATTTACCAGAGATTAACGACTCATTCAAGCACGCAAAGAGTAATTCCACGTTGCCTTCATTCCATGGTGGTAAAAGAGCTTGTTTGGGTGAAAGATTTGCTCTTTTTGAGTCCAAACTGTTTGTTCGTCAAGTTGTCACAAACTTTCAGGTCTTTTTGGACCCGAACTGGAAAGAGAGATTGACACCAGCTGGTCCAATCTGTCCAATGGGACTACAAATCGTGTTTGCTACGTTATAAAAATAAAGGTCATAACATCATGATATTAAGTCTATATTCCGAACTTCCTCTTCTTTTGTAGCTTCTCCCTTTCAACTATCTCTCTAATAAGCAATGCTAATGTCTCTTCGACATTCTCATTCGTTTCATTATCGATAACAATGAACGGAGATTTCCATTTCTGGGCCAATCTTTTACCATCTTCAATCAGTGTTGGTGAACGTCCTTCATGGGAGCCATGCGTGCAAACAATGAGAATTGGAGGAGGTGCTTCTGGAGAACTTGCATCGATATCAATCTCATCCAAATGTGAAGAAATCTTCCTCAATTCCTGGATCCTCTTCTGCTCACTCTCGGTGGATTTTGTCTTCCATAGCTGTTTTACACCGTATAATAAAGAATAAACATCACCTTCTGATCCTTTCTTCCATTTACTCTGATAGTTTCTGTATTCTCTCCAAGCGTCCAATATGGCACCTCTCATGATATCCAAGATCTCAAAAGAAGTCTCCACCGGGTTGCTCTTCACTGTAGCAATGAACAGCTGATCCGGGTCCACATTTGAAGAGTTAGAAGTTGCAGTCTCCAAGATCTCATCGTAAGAAGGTGGATTCAAAGTTGGCACGGCAGAGTACATAAAAATGTATCCATTCACATTCCCATCCAATTCACTAGCACCACTAGCCACTAGTAATGGATTGGTAGACACAGGTCTTCTTGGCTCATTAGCCAAATTGTGAAGATCCTCTTTATCTAAGTTTCTATATAATGAAACTTCTAAGAATGGAACCACGAGGTCAGCTTTAAATGGGGGAGTATCGATCAGTTCGATCTGGATCGGTGAGATCTCTGGAGGTGTGTATTTCACATCTGGCTGATCCTTGAACTGATAGCTATAATAGATGCTCTTCGGACCTCTAGACCCACTATTTGAATTCCTTCTTCTGCGCACCTCGCCAGCTGGTTTGTTATAACTCTGGAATATCGAAGGTGATAGCAAGATATCATTCTTCAACGAGATTCTCTTCTTGCCCTCAATCCCACCGTACTCATCCAATAAGGTTCTAGTCTTCTCTCCTTGTGGCTGGAATGGGAACAGTATCAAGGTGGACTTATGTGTAGGGTAATATGTCTCTCTGAAGAACTTGAAGTGTAACCTGTTTGCAAACGTGGACTTTCCAACGCCAGGACCACCCAAGAGTACAAGCTTGATTGGCCTATCGTCATTGACCATCTTACTCATTTTGCCACTAAAATGATAGCAGAAACTATTACCGATTGTCTCACTCCTGCTGTTAAAACACATTTCTTCCTTCATGGGACGTTTCGAGCGTGGAAAATTTCTGTGTCAGATCCCGACGGCCCCACTGGAGAAAGCCGACGGCTCAGGAAATATGAACTTCGAGTTTTAAGATGAGTGAGACTACTGAAGCAACGCAACAGAGAAATGTTTCAAAAAATAACATCTATTAAACAGAGACCAAGTTCTCCTCGTGTCTCTCCAGCTCGCTATCATCCTGCTTCAACTCCTCGTTTCTGGAACGATCGTAGAACTCATTCAAGATCTTCGGAGAGATTCTGTTTAACATCTCCTTTGGATAGATTCTCAACAATGACCAAGCTTGGTCCAATGACTCAAACACAGTTCTGTTCTCATATGCACCTTGGGAGATAAAAGTCTTTTCGAACTTCTCCAAGAACTCCAAGGACAACTTATCCTCTGTGGATAAGGCCTCTTCACCAACAACAGCCTTCATGGCAGCAGCATCTCTACCAATGGCATACTTGGCATACAACTGGTTGGAGACATCACCATGGTCCTTTCTGGTCATACCTTCACCGATGGCAGACTTCATAAGACGCGACAAGGAAGGCAACACGTTGATTGGAGGGTAGACACCTCTGTTATGTAACTGTCTATCGACAGAAATCTGACCTTCAGTAATGTATCCCGTCAAATCAGGGATAGGATGTGTAATATCATCGTTTGGCATTGTCAAGATTGGGATTTGGGTGATAGAACCATTTCTTCCCTCGACACGACCAGCTCTTTCGTAGATGGTGGATAAATCTGTGTACATATAACCTGGGTAGCCTCTTCTACCTGGCACTTCTTCTCTTGCCGCAGACACTTCTCTCAAGGCGTCAGCATAGGAGGACATATCGGTCAAGATGGTCAAGACGTGACGTTCAGTTTGATAAGCCAAATATTCAGCAGTGGTCAAGGCCAATCTTGGAGTGATAATTCTCTCAATTGTAGGATCGTTGGCCAAGTTTAAGAACAAAGAAGTTCTCTCCAGGGATCCGTTCTCTTCAAAGTCCTGCTTGAAGAATCTGGAGGTTTCCAAATTAACACCCATTGCAGCAAACACGATCGAGAAGTTCTCCTCGTGACCGTCATGGACATCCTTTGTTGGTCTAACCAAACCTGCCTGTCTACAGATCTGTGCTGCAATCTCATTGTGTGGCAGACCTGAAGCGGAGAAGATTGGGATCTTTTGACCTCTGGCGATTGAGTTCATGGTGTCAATGGCAGAGATACCAGTAGAGATCATTTCCTCCGGGTAAATTCTAGCATATGGGTTGATTGGAGATCCATTGATGTCTAAATAATCTTCCGCAAACACCTTAGGACCATTGTCGATAGGTCTACCAGACCCATCAAAGATACGACCAAGTGTGTCTTCAGAAACAGGAATCTTCAAGTTTTGACCTGTGAATTCCACGCGGGTTTTCTTTACGTCAATACCAGACGTGCCTTCAAACACTTGAACCACGGCACGGTCACCACGCACCTCCAATACCTGGCCAGCTCTAACAGTACCATCCGGTAAAGTCAAGTTTACAATCTCGTTGTAACGAGGAAACTTGACATTCTCCAAGATCACTAATGGACCATTCACACCGCCAACAGTGTTGTAGTTGATTCTTGGCTTGATCTTAAACCCTTCGGTCACAGCCTTCTTGTTCAATTCGAACAACTCCTTGTCTGAGATGCTCATCTTATGCTGGTTCTCTTTTCTTTTGATTCAGGTTGTTTGTTCAACACGTTGATAGACAGGGGGCAGCCACTTTTTCTGGCGATAAAGGGAAAAGGCCGGGTAATATTATCACGTGATTAATCGCTTAAATAGTGTATTATATGGTGTAAATGGGTCAGAAACGGGAGTTACAGACAATTACAATAGCAAAAGACCATGATACTTCATAATGTCTATCAGACATTCTTTATAGAGCCAACATATCACTCCAAGTACTCCCTCTTAACAACATGCCATTCGTTATCCTTATTCTTGATCCTCCCCAGTACACTTTCATGACAGGTATTGATCAGTGTCTCCAATACCACTTCCTCCTCTAGCAGTTTACCCTTCTGTGAGTCCATCTCATACCCGTTGTTAGCCAGTTTATACACCAGGCTGTCCAGTTGTAAGAGGTCCCCATAGGTCTTTATCTCTGTGGTCAACTCCAATGTCCTCAAAACTTCATAGACATCCATAATAGCCATAGAGATTACCCTAATGAACTGCTTCAATTGTGAGTTGTCCAACTCCCAAACTTGTTTGTCCGGCAACCATACTTCGATATCACAAATGGTATGTATTCCATTCTTATATCCGATGTCAAAGGGTAACACCACTAACAACACTTTGGCAGCCTGTTTAACAAACTTGCACACTTGGTTCAAACTGGCATTGACCACCTCATAGTTGAAATCAACAAGCCCCTGGCATGATATCAACGGTGTAAATGAGATCATAAACACGCTCTGGTGAGAGCCACTGATCTTCCTCCTCTTGATGATATAGATATTGATCAGCTCTTGGAATAACAGAGATTTCGAGTTATTAATCTGTTTTACCAAGTTCGCGTTATCCTGTTGTTTGAACAATTTAGTCTCATTCAATTTCTTGATGCTATCATTCGTGGGTCTTTGTTCTCTCTTATGACATTCACGTGCTTGTTTCAACTCTATCAGTTTTATCCGGGACTCTTCAACTCTGGCCTTGAGTGCATTTACCTCTTTCATTAGCTTGATGTTCTTTCTTTTCATTATCCTAGCATCAATAGTCAACAGCTGTGAACTTAACGCCACCACGCTAGAGACTTTCACCCCTGCGATACTCTCTCTCAACTGACCCCGTGTGAACCTCTTTATGAAGTCATAGTTTGCCCCCTGGATACAGCGACTGAGGCATTGGTCAACTTTGACATTAAGGGAATCCTTCTCTTCAAGAGTATCCAAATACTGTAACTTCGGCCTCAACAACTGGAAGTTGACACACGAAGGACACAGCAAATCAGCCTGGGTGGTGTTACAAATCCCACATCTCATCATCAGGCCTTCTTACTGGGTTTAACTCTTCTTATTCTTCGCAATGAGCTAAAGAACGAAGAAGTTATGGATTGTGACGTCTTATCTTCAATAGTGCTTACATAAGACAGATACCACGAGAAACAAATGCGCGTGCTCAGAATCGAACTGGAACGCGTTCAGACTGTGTTGTTGCCTTCATCAGCCTGCACGCATTATCAAGACGATGAGCTGTTTAACCCGTTTAATCTATCAGAACCCCTTCGGCTGTGCATAAAAGATATAAAGATACCATCATCCGTTAGTAAGTAGTTCAGGATCCAGGGCCACATATTACTTAGGAAGGTCTCTAGTCGACTTTTCTCTATGTAAAGGCTTCCATTTCACGTCGTTCTAATAAAAGTCCAAGTATATATGATAGAACCTCCAGAACATGAGCACACTGAGAACTTTCTTGACAATTGCGCACTTGATATGGGCTTCACTGACGTATCTCAATAGATATATCATATGCCATTTTTGACTATTACCACAATCAGACTAAAGCTCTGAGAAACAGACTTTTGAGGATCAGGGGGAGCAATATAGATAAAAGATCGATATTGAAAAGATTCGCCACTTTCAGTTCCTCGGACTGGAGAGCACAGTATGTGCTCTCTCTGGATCGCATAACTTCATCAAGTTTTGAAGTGAAAAAGAAGTACTGCTCAAGATACAGCGGACCCTCAAGCACGACCGAGTAGGTTGGGGTTTGTTTTTTCCTGTTATCCAGAAAACCTAAGCTCATTACATTATGTGCTATTAACATAGCTAGCTTTCATAAAATTGAGAGTATATGACTTTCAAGCATGAACCATCTTTTTCCAGAGGATTGAGACCTCATTTCCCAAGCCTGTGGATTAGGATTCGGTACAACTCAACATGGATATTGCTAGGTGGTGTCCACAGTACACTGAACTCATTGGGTCTACGGTGGGTTCCCAGAGCAATAACAACGCAGCTACATGTACATATACTTCATATATGTAGATTGGGACTGCCGGCATGCCGGAGAATTCAAAAAAAGTGCTTCCACTCAGAGTCGAACTGAGGATCGCTACATTACTAGTGTAGCGCCTTACCAACTTGGCCATAGAAGCTCGTTCTGTGGTTTGTAGAAAGTCATAAAATTAGACCCATTAAGTATATTTTCGAAAAAAAAAAGCTATCAAACGCTATTTGACGATATAAATGGTATGACTTGTTATCATAATAGTAAGATAATTGGAAGCTTCTGTTCCAAATTTTAGTACTTTTCTCAGAATGGGTGGTTCCAATTTAACTTACAAAGTCTGAAGTAGCGTATAATGATGAGGGTATTGTAGATATAATCCATAATTTTCAATATTGATTTAATAGCCATTACCAGCATCATGAGTAGAGGATGAGTCTTGACTCTTGAGACATGTGTTAGCTATGATCCACCCAGATCTTTCAATATCTCCGATATCGTTCACTTCAGGACATTACACCCTTACCTGTTTACCAGATGTCACAGGAAAAAAATCCATTGAATACACCTCCAACCACTCTACTCGGCACGTAGTTATAGTTTATATATTAAAAACTTTACCCTTTCATAAATTGTGTTCTCAATAGACCTGGAATGGATGGGTTTGGAGAGTGTTCGACAAACGAGGCACTCTCGAACTTATAGAGAGTTCTGATCGCTGGTCATTGATCAGACATTCCTCTTTAACCCTTAGAGTTCATTACATCTTTTTTCTTCTCAGAAGTATTCGCAGTTATTATCCAACACACTCTTCGCAATTCACCATACTTTTTTGATATGCCTTTTTTGTAGAAAAGCACAAAAATCACAAAAATCACCTGAAATACAACAATTTTAATTCAAAACCCCACCCATGATTATATAGAACTTCTCATAAATGAAAATCTGTTACTTTCCACTAAAGCAAAATATAACTATAACTTGCGGATGGATTCGTCACTATCCGTTCGACATCCGTAGCTAATTCTCGGATGAGGATGCGGATGTATTGGGTATCCGATCGCAGGTCTAGTTCTCAATATTCCAACCAGCAGCCATTGTCCTTCCATAATACAACGGGTATAACGTATTCTTGTTACACCATAATAGGCCCTCTTCAGAAAGGCATCAGAACTTTCCAACCTTTATCCAATCCAGGTCATGAGGACCCGCGAACGTGATAGCTCCGGTTTCACACAAGAACTGAAAGAGAAGGCATGGAGAGTATTGACGAGGTTTCAAAGGGACAAAATCCAGCGGATCCTCATCTTGGTTGTGTTAGTACTCACTTTTTGGTATTGAGCAAGATCATGAAATCCGTCGGATGGGCACTGTATCAACTATGAACCGGTATTGATCCATTCTGATAGGCAACAGGGAATAGAGCATAAATATAGGAGGTTAGGACACCCTTTGAATGCAACTTTACTGGTGGTGATGGACCTCACGAAGGAATTCGATATGCTTGAAGCCGTCCAGTTCTATGAATCCAGGTTTAACCAGAGGCATCACCGTGATTGGACTTTCCTTTCCGATAGGGCCCTCAGCCTTAACCACTCATCTGGGGTCTGGGAAAGTAACATTCAACACGATTAATAGAACAGAATGGGCATTCCCACAAGATATCGATTTGGATAAGGCGTACAGGCGGAGAATAATGATGAAAGAATTAGGACTTGAAAGCGATAATACCATAGATGGAGGCATAAGGGCCAATTATTGAGTGGATTTTTCTTCAACAATGAGGCTTTAAGTGACTATGATTACTATTGGAGAGTGGAACTAGGGAGCAGATTGACCTGTGATGTCAATTATGATATGTTTCTATCCGTGACACTGAATGGGAAGAAGTTCGGTTTTACATCTGGAGAGCATGGTGATGATCGAAGAGGTCCTTCTGTTTTCCCAGAGGCACTCAATTTTACCTGTGAGTATCCAGAGTTGATCCCAAGGGATAACTCAAAGACTTTTCTCAATTGCAGCGAAGGGCTTGATACGAAGAGCGATTGCCATTGTGAATTCTGGTGACATTTCGAAATTGGAGGGTTGAATTGGCTGAGATCTGACCAGTACAAACAATTTTTCTAGTATATGGATCCGAAAGGTGGGTTTTATCGGAAAACTGGTCAGATGCTGTGTTTTTCACTTTGGCATCATCGCTGCCGCTACCCTCGAAGCAGGTACACTGGTTTAATGATATGGGTTATTATATTAGTGTGAGTATAAACCATCTCTAATATATCCACTTGCTAAAATAGAGAATACATAACTTTAAATAATAGCAATAGCAAATTCTAATACTACAATAGCTAAAATTCGGATACACCGCTTCATTATTATTATTTGAAATATATAATATTAATATTATATAGTTATATACCTGTGAGGGCCGAAGGACCTATCGGAGCTTAGTGTCTCTCTGACACCCAAATCCGGGGTATAAGAACAACCCTTATCCACTACTGTATAGTCGCTCTATTTCAATAATAGACAATCAATCATTAGAGTCTAATTACGCGTCTTTACCCTCACAATATCAATAAAATAATCGTTTGATTTCAGGTTGGTGTGTCCATTTGATCATGAGATCCAATTGACAGGCAGGTGCACCTGCAATCGGAAGATGTGTATCATATGGAATCCTAAGAGATACTGTATGCATAAGTACTTCATCGTGAGCAAATTCGAAAGAACAGAGGATGGGAGAGATCACTTAAAGCCAAACCTGCCTTGATGACCTATAAGAAACGAATAGAGAGATATGTATAAAAAGTATTGAAATTAAATCAAGAGTATTCTTCCCAGTTAGCTGGCTTCTCCATTTGATTAACGGAGAAGAACTTACCACCACAAGAGTAGCCCTTGAACGTGAAATCATCCTTTGGATTACACATACACTTGTGTTGTAATCTGTACTCCTGATCCAATGGACAGTTGTGGAATGGAACGTGGTAGTAACCGACATCTGGGAAGTAGTGAATCTCGGAACGGTCCAAGAACAAAGCAGCAGCGATGGAATGGACAGGAGCATCACCCCATCTTTCATAGAAGAACCCACCAGCTTTATCTAAGTACTCGAAATAGGAAGTGTAAGCTTCACCTCTCCAAAAATCCAAGGAACCAACTTCGAAGTTAGACCAGAAGTGGCACAAGTTATAAGAAGCGCCACCGTCATCTGAGATAAAGTCCATCATGTTGTTCTTATGGATGTATTCTGGGTGTTCCTTCATGAAATCCCTAGTTGTGGACCACAAAGTCTCAATAGTAGCTTCGTACTCGTGCAAGGAGATGGTGAAACCGTACTTCTTACCGTTGTCCTTCATGAATTGAAAGATATCATAGTCAATGTCACAGTACAACTTGACATCTGGCTCGACACGCCAGTAGTACTCGTAGTCTTTCAGCAATTCATGTCTGTAGAAGAAACCAGACTCAAAACGACACATGTGTCTGTAGGACACTGAGTCACCGTAGATAATTTTCTTCTCCTTCATATCTTGTCTAGTCTTGGCAGCCTTATCCAAATCGATCCAGTCTGGGAAGGACCAGTGCTCTTTTGGAATCAAACCGTACTTGGTCTCACCTGTAACTAACGCAGTAGTAGTACGCTTGAACTCCTCAGAGAATACCTCGTCATTTAGAAAGACCCAATCATAACCGAACTTCTTGTTGAAACGGTCCTCGACGTGTCTGATGGAGCCAATCAAGGACCACAAGTCTCTGTTTCTAGCAAGAGATACGAAACAGGCTTTGACGGTACCCCTTGTGGACTGCTTCTTAAGTCCTTGTTCAAAAGAGGTATGAGTGATAACACCTTCACCAACAGAGTTCATTTTCACGCTCTTCGGAGAGTTTGAGCTCGATTGACCAGCTGGACTGGAACCCACTGCAGAGGACGAGCCCGTAGAGGCGACATAGGTCGTGGAGGAACCCTTGGAAAGGATGAAGATTGTGAGGATGAGACCAACGGCCACTGCTGCAAATCTCAGCAAACGGGCGTCTGAGCGGGCCATCTTTCTTCTTTAAAGTCTTTCCTTCGTTGTTGAAAGTGCTAAAGTTAAAAGCAAACACGTCGCCTTTAAATTTTCGATACGTCCAACGCGACAGGAATTACCTGAGACACGTCAGGAATTTAATGGGTGGGTACTATATATCGAGAAGAAGTTGTGATACCAGCGGAGGAAGGAGTACTCTCTTGGTATATAAATAAATGGACTCATCTTACATATTTTTTATTAACACGCATTTTTACACTCACAATGCATTATTTCTGTTCACTTTGACAGCACAAGAACCTACAATGGAGACTCACGAAACTAAGCAGAGGACTACCAGGCTTGATAAGTGGGACTAAAAAGATCTAGGTGTTCAGGTGTGAGACTCTAATCCGGATTAGGAAATTTATCCGTTTTGGATAAGAACTTTTTGGTTGACACATCTTGTCCATTCATCAAGATTCAGCGGGCATCATACAATGTCCATTGAACAGTACAAGGAGCTAGCACAGCAGGAGGAGACGTACCCTGCTGGAACTATCTCCAAGCTCAAGCACTATCTCTCAATCTTGACGTCATGGGGTCATACCCCCTTGGAACAACTGCTAGTAGAGGATGATGTAACATTCAAATCAAAGCTCACAAGTGAATATGAGCAATTCGTTATACTGGAAGACATCGGAAATATCCACTGCTTGAACGTTCCACACCCATTGGGCTCCGAGGGTGCTGATGACATCCCACTGGTTGTATTCATTCATGGACTAGGTGGGAACTTTCAACAATTTGACTATCAGATCGAATACGTTTCAAAGTTTGCACAGGTTGTGGCACTAGACCTTCCTGGGAGCGGTAGTAGTACCTACGTCAAGGGGTTCCAGCTAACTTTGGAGAATTTTTCCGATTGTGTGGAACAACTCTTGAAACATTTCCAAGTTCATGATAAGAAGCTGATCCTGGTTGGTCATTCTTACGGTACCCAAGTTTGTATCAAGTTAGTCAATTCATTGCCTCGGGTGGAAACAGTTGTGTTTTTGGCTCCTCCAAGAGTTGGATTTAAGAGGACTTGGTTCCAGAGCTCAATGTTGAGACTGTTTCTCCGAGTTCCTTGGCTGTTCAACCTCTTTCGAAAGTTGGATCGTGTCAACAATATTCATTCGCACTCCTTGAAGAGACTATTTGCCCCGGACTCTGAAATATCTGATTTCAACAAGTTCAAGCAGTTCAAGTTCAACATCTCCACAAATTCAAAGAATGTCTTGACACACGCCCTTTCATGGAAACCGTTAGAGCTTGAAGAGATCTTAGAGATGTATTCAGAACTATCAACAAATCAGAAACAGATTGTGGTCTTGGATGGCTCCCAAGATAAAGTTACTAGGGATGGAGGTTCAACATATAGGGATTTCCTTGGTTCACAAGTCCACTACGTCTCATTGGATAAGACAGGTCATAATATGATGCTGGAACATCCAGACGAGATCAATCAAGTCATGACACATGTGTTTGCGACTTGTGATCATAGATTGTCTAGAGAGTATGTCGATGATACAGTACATGATTTTAAGAAGTGATCTTCTAATATAAATATTCAGTTTTCAACTTCGATAACAATAGGCCATATATTGTAAATCTTGTACTAGTTGATGCAATAGGTGCAACATCTTCGTGATGGAATTTGAAAGAGAAATCATAGGGATGTAAGAATTAACATCGCTTTTTGGACAGAGGCCTCAAGTAGCTCCGTGTTCTTTTTTTACATGTTTCTTGTTCTCTTCCATTTTGGCATCCCAAAGCTTGTCATCTTCAGTATCAGTGATGCCTACCTCTAATGAGAACTGTGGACAATTTTTTTGAATCCATGATTTGCTTTGACTTTCGTAGAGAGTGAAAACACAATGCTTCTCTAAAGTTCCATGATCCGAGGACTTGTTTATAGTGAAGGAAGCGAAGAACAGTATTCGGGAGGGAATGTGGAGAATTGTTAGGGATGAAATGTTGATGAAGGAGGGATAAAGCAGTGATAAGACCATTACGTTATGAGCTATGTGCATCAGTGTGCATGACAAGAGCGCTGGGATCGAACTGATGTATTTGAATGAGAGTAATGATCGCTATGTGCACCATATGCAGGAACAGCTTCGTCAATGGCACACGAGGGCTAATACTAAATGTTGTTGTTATATATCTGTGCTATGCAATTTTGACATAACCCATCACTCTGAGGATTTTAACCGCAGAGGTTTCTTGCCCTGTTTTAACCTCAAAACTTGAAGTTATGCAGATCCGGTTCTTATCAATAAGACATTTCGATCAACACTATAATAATACCAGCAAAAAATCTAATACAGAATGAGAAACAAAACGATTCATTAATTAATATTATAAACCCCAGAGACCCGATAGTCATATAAAAAACCCAAGAGTATCAAACTCTTCCATGGAAGATCTCAATATAAACCCATTATAAAAATATGACACAAAAACAGAAACAAACCATGCAGCACAAGTAGTCAGAAAGAGTGGTAGAGAACTTATATTTTCACAAAAGTGGTGTTCATCAGCGGAGTTGAGTCCTTGAACTCACCCTCGTAGTGCTTTTTCAAAGGTAAGAGGAACGGAACGGTGAGCCCTAAGCTGACATATGTGAGCATCAAGACAGGCTGGAAGTTGCGCCCTGGTGCTGAGTATCTGAAGTTTGAGAGTGCGACCCTGGTAGCAAACATCTTTCGTTGTTGAAGCAGTTGAAGCTATTGCCTTTGTAGTTCTATGGTTCGAAATGAATACCAGATAAAAACCTTGCCAGGATCCCATCACCGTTTTATATCAAAAGTGGTTCGATTTCTGTGCACACCAAACGAGCCGGCGGCACCGGTGGGACGCCACACCAAGTTCACGTGACTGACACCATTTCGCGTCGTGTTTTCGTGTTTTGCGACGAGTATGGAGGGTGTTTTCTAGGCGTTTGTTTACTTCTCGGCTGGGTTCTCATAATATTTCTTAACTGGTGATGTGCTACTGATACACGAGGCTTGGACCTTGAGAAATTTCTGTAGAGTGTGCATGTACCTATAATACATGGGTTGATCTCTCTCGTTTAGAGATGCACACTCTCCCAATCTCCTGATGCCGTTTAAATCTACAAGACTTGAAGCATTGAGAAGTCTGAGCCTTGTCGCCGCTGTCAGTCATCTCATATATATGGGTTGTCGCGTAGTGACTGTATCATGTGTCGACCTCCATATTTGGTTATGCGGATAAGGCATAACGCCCAGAATATTCATTGATGGTGCAAAGTCTCAGACTCCCAAGGTTACGGATCTGTGATTGTTGATCCAGGTGATGCACAGCAAACGACTCTGACACTTCCTCTATATGAGACAAAAATGTCGCCGCCTGCACCTCGGCAATTGAGAGTTGCCACACTACCAAAATACAAAGTATGTAGTATTACAAACGTATAAACCAAGAGACCTAAAACAACCATATGCATCATTCATCATCATCGTACTCCTCCACATCTTCTCCTCTTGTCTGGACAAAGAACAATGTGGCATTCTTCTTACCCTTATTAACAAACTGATAGAAATTCCCCATTGGAACCTCTAATGAACACCCTTTTTTAATCAAGAAAACACTCCCGCTCAATGTCACCTCGACTATGCCACTGATACAGTAAAACACGAAATACGTGGTATCCGTACTCTTCAAACTCTTAGAACCATTAGGTGGAATCAACATCATACCAGTAGCGATGAACTCACGGTTCTTATCAAACAAGATGGCCAATTTGAAATTATCTGTGGCGGTCTTAACAGCAGTTGAGTACGCTTCTGTACCAGGTGCCCATGCGATCAATCTATTAGACTTTGCATCGGAGCCATGTCCTTCAAACGTATCAACTTTGAGAAACCCTTGTTTGATCCATTCTGAACCTCTATACTCACCATTTGCCACTGCAGCTTCATCCTCATTCTCATCATCTTCTTCTTCTGAGATATGCCCAGTGATCCTTCTCGATACTGATGGATCTCTGGAGGTCAGCATTCTAGTTTGAGCATTAGCACGGCCTCTTGATCTAACCGATGCTGGACCTCTCGATGGTCTTCTTGAAGTTACCCTTGATGTTGCTCTAGATGGTATTCTAGACCGTACTGGTGTCGGCGGTTCATCCACACGAACAACTTCAGCCATAGATGGCAATTCTTCACCCATCTTCTTAACAAAAACTTGACGTTCATTTCTCCAATATGCCAATGGTGGCACTCTAACACGAGAGGACCTTCTTGATTCCTGACCAGTCTCTGAATTTTTGGATGAAGATTTTGATTGTTGTTGACGTAAGTCACCAACTTTGATATGTTTTTCATATGGTTCTAATGCTGGTTTCTTAAATTTGGTAAGAGATCTCCCACGAGTATTTTGATCACCCTGTACTTCATCTTCATTTTCACTTTCATTTCCACTCTCAATGATTCTCTCCCTCAATTTGTTACGTCTCTTATTCGCTGGTTTCACAGATGATCTCGACGATGATTTATTCGAAATCTTAGATTTTGATAGGCTATTCTTCGCAGCAGGTCCTCCTCTCTCAGTAGTCGCACGAACAGCTTCATGGCCAGAATCGTCTGAAGAATCAACATCTCTATCTTCAAACTCACTCAAATCATCATCAGGGTCATATTCACCAAAGCTGTTTCTTGAGACTTGTCTATTCTTATTATTTGTGACAATCTGCTTGGACAGCTTGGAAGCTGTACGAGATGATGGTTGTAATGGAGAATGCAATTTGGAAGGAATAGATTTTAATGGAGAGATTTTGGATAAGACAAGTTTTGGAGATCCAGTTGGAGTTCTATGGCTATTTCCTCTTGAACTGCCCCGTGCTTTAGTGTTATTCTCCAGTTCTATATTTCCTTGTGGATAGGTCATCTCTGGTGATGAATCGCTATCGCTCGACACAAACAATTTCTGCCCAATTGGTTTTGGTGCTTCGCCAAAGTCAACAGGCTGGGTAGGTTGTGTAATAGCCTCATCGTAATCAACGTTATTCACTATTCGTATACTTCCACGGGAGACATCGTCAATATCCATATCTATGTCAAAATCACCAGATTCAGCGGGCTGATTTTCCAATGCATCATCGAAAACATCTCCTTCAAAAAGGTAATTAGGAGCGTTATTATCCGTTTCATTAGGCCTTATAGCATTTCCTTGGGGATTTGGTACACTCGAAGGTAATGGGGATCGCAATGGTAGCGAGCTCTTTTTCTTAGTGTCATTGAAAACAATTTTTTTTGGATCATCTTTCCCAACAAGCGTACGTTCATCATCTTTGAAGAAGTCTTCAAGATCCTCCATGTTATGCTTATCCCTTCGGACATTAGTACGAGCGACAATACCCGTTTTGCGTGATTTGACACCAATCTCAGAGAAATCCATTGTGGTAAGGCAAAACAGCAAAGGGGTTCAATAAAGTCAGTCTGGGAACACAAATCACCAATTCAAAAACACTAGGATATGAAATACGATCAATAAGAGTCAAAAACTGGAACAAAATCAGCGTCAGGCCCGCAACACAGCGGAGTAAAGCGTAGAATAGCTCACTTTCTTGGAAATGTTTTCGTTTTGTTTTTGTTTTTGTTTTTGAAGTTTCCTGGCCCGTTGCCATGGCAAAATCAATTGGTGTCTGGATGAGCACTGGATAGGATAGCTACCCGATTTGGACATTTATGACGTGTTCCCGTGATACCGGGAGTATCACTCTATCGAAGAGAAAGTTATATATATTATTGGTGGTCACTGGCCAAGACTCAAAGTTCTTAGTTGAAAGTTCACTGCTTACACAGGGATCCTGGAGGCACTATTCACGAATATTGCAGGCCAAGGCTGATACTGACTTTTGAGACAGACAGCTACATTTCAGGATGAAGTAAGTTTGAACCACCAACCAAGCGTTCATAGACATGGAAGTTCTGCTCTTCTCAATAGCTTTCTGGGTCTACTTGAAATCAGGGCTTGACAATAATTTCTAACTCTTAGCCTCTTAGGATCTGTAGAAAATGTTAGTGAGTTTCCTTCAAATCATGGCAATCAGAATTAAGAGCTCATAGTTTTGACTATATCCAAGGAATTCCTCTGAAATTGAATTGGAAACAATTTGGAAACACTCCAGAGCTTTCCTGATTTGGATATTCATCCATATGAGTCTCTAAGTAATTTTTCTGGATATCTTCATAGACTGGAGCCAGATAACCTTAATTTCGAAAACCAAATCAACATTCTTCCACCCCCATCGTGGAACAGCAACCCTAAGCCCAACAGGGCCATCAAGGAAAAGGTCTTCTTGTCGAGATCGCAACAGCTATAGCGGAGTTGGGCTCGCATCGGAAAGTGATCCGAGATCCAAGGGATTCGCGCGAATCGTTAGAAGATAGGGTGATTCGCGAATGTATGACGATACTAGCGTCTAGTAAATTTACAGAGGGTTAGGGAATACTATAGGAGGGCGGTGATCTTTATTATTTAAATTTAATAAGATTATTCGGTTATATTAAAAAACCTAAACTTTATTGCAGACGAATGGTATTGTTGGTGTATTTCAAGAGTTGTCTTCAACCGGCCGTGACACATTCCCTGCGACCTCATACTCTTGAGTGTTCTAAGTAAGACATCAGTGGTGAATGACCAGAAACATCAGTGAACCATTGTCTATGGTTTTGAAGGCTGTAACCCATGATCAAACATACTTAAAAGCCAAGAGAACGAGCGATAAACCCAGTACTTCGATCATATGCACCAATTGTTGAGATCTTGGAAGTGCTTCTCCACCAAGTTGTCATTGATTTTTGAAAACACCAACGTTGACAACGACTTTGGCGAAAGATTATGACGATGGGTCCCGATCATAACTCTGGCAACGCTAAAGCTCCTCTCCGTTGTAACGGATGATGATGGAATGGATAAAAACATCCGTGCCAGCCTTGATAGCCTTGGAAGTGTTGACGCCCGTGTCGCCCAAACAGTCTTAAAACATTCTGAGATCAGGTTCTGATATAGGGAAAATTTCTTTACTACGGCAATAGCCAGAGTCCGATTACAGCCACCATTTTTGACCAGAACGAAGATACGAGTAACGATATCTATTGGGGATTTTTCTGATGATTGATCCTTCAAGGACCTTGACTTGTAATTTAAATTAATCACCCATTTCAAGTTGATGTCGCGGGGTTTATTGTTTGGTTGAGTGACTCTCTAAGCAACCATCATCTTATGTTTTTAAAAGTTGTTCTTCAATAGTGTAAAAGCACGACAATGTTTTCGTCTGACATCCTGAGATTGAAGCTTCTAAAGGCATTAGAAATTATAATTTAGCGATTATTTTTGGTGTTTTGAAACTGGGCTCTTTATCAAACAATTTGCAACTCTCTCTAGCATGAATGTTTACAGCGACAAGGATAAGCAGAATGCAGAATAGAGACAATGTGAGGGCCAGACAGTTATACCATCCCATATCACGAATCAAGTGTCCATAAAAACTCATTACATAAGGTATATAATTTATAAGCAACACTGTAATGGTAAAGACGCGTAATTAGACTCTAATGATCGATTGCTATTGGAATAGAGCGACTATACAGTAGTGGCCAAAGGGTGTTCTTACACCCCGGATTTGGGTGTCAGAGAGACACCAAGCTCCGATAGGTCCTTCGGCCCTCACAGTTACTATAATATGCAAAAAAAGATCAGAAAAGTCTAAGATATTTACTTGTCTAAGTTTCGAACCTTACAGACAAAATAATATATTGTTCTATAGATCACTTTTTTCCGTAGACAACAAAGGAAGAAGATTGCTCACTATACTTATAAGGACTCTTCTGTAATAACTTTTCAACTTGGATCTTGACTCTTGGGATGCCATCCTCACTATGGGAACCTCTACCAGTAATGATAGTTAATGATTCAACATGGCGCGCTTGGATAGTAAGGCCTTCGGTTCCACTGTCAGATCTTGCCTTCAGTTCATCAGCCCACCATTGTTTCAGGGCCATTTGGACAGTCACCTTAGCAGTATCGGTATGAAACCCATGAAGATCTAACCTGTTGGTCTTCTTGCAATTCTCTAGCTCATAATCCATCAGCTCTTCTTGACGATTTTCGATTTGGAGAACATCATTTCGGTTCAACTGTGGATGTCTCTTTAGTTGAGTTGTTTGTTGAATAGGGAGTTGCCTCGGAGGTCCATACTTCTTCTCCTTAGAGATCAGCTGGAAATCATTCTCGATAATAGGACCACTGGGTATGTTTGTGTAGTCCAACATAGATTCCTGAATATCAGGTGGAATATCACCAGGATCAAGAGGGCCAACAGTTTTAGAATAACAGTCATACGTTAACTGGACAGCATCATTCTCCACAAGGTATATGACCACAGCAATCGCTCGATCAACTTTGCCATTACAGAATATTAACAGATCGATACAGAAGTTCCAGTTGATATTAACCAGTTGAGAGTCATTAAACACCAACATAGCCAACTTATTCACCTCTGGGTTACCTTCTCGATAGGTATACGGTTCATCCTCTTTATTGGTATAGTTAGACTGTACCTTAGACGGATATTTCTTCTTGTTTTCCTCATGTTTCCTTACTGATTCCTTATACTTTTTTTCATAGCTTGTGACCATATCGACAAGGGCCCTTGGGCCATCCTCGTTGTTCTGTCTCAAGAATTCAGTAATTTCATCGAGAGACAAGTCAGTCAATTCCATTAGCCTTGTCTCATTGATCATATTGCGTTCACTACTACTATCGATCACCCAGCTCTCCGCACTTTTCAATATAAGTTCCTCGCTCAAGAGGGATTCACTAGTCTTTTCGAGATCACCTTCATTCTGTAACAGATGATTCAAGATGACCTCGTAAGAGGCCTCAGGGAACATCTCCATGAGCATAAACGCTCTATGTTCTATGTCCATTGCTGAATTCTCCTCAGCGTACGACAGATAGTGGTGACTCGAGAGTCGTTAAAGTTTATCAGTTTTGTTGGTTGTCAATTCATGAGCTCCAAAATCCATCTTTTTTTTGAGCACCGATCATCACCGATGCGGTGGGGTCTTTTGTACACTACAAAAATTCGTTTATCTTGAAATCAACCTCTCAAATTATGTATAACCTCTCAAACTATGTATGAACCTATTAGTAGCTCTTCTTATACTTATCGCCCATGGTCACTCTTTGGAGCCTCTTGAGGTGTTTCATACTGTAAATGAACAGGATAGCGATCGGTATTACACTGACCAAGATGACCAGAGGGAGCCCATAGTCCTCGTCCTCTATGAAATTTTCCAAATTCATTCCATAAGCAGATGCCAGAAACATACCAGCTCCTATGCTTAGAAGTCCAATGGAGAATCTTAGTCCTAATAGCATCAGTTGGTTCCTATTAGAGTCCAAAATGATATTGATGATTTCCTCTGTAGTACGAACATTCGAAATGGAGTTGTTAACGGTCTGAACAATCTCATCAAAGTGTTTATAGTAGGACTCCAAAAGCATCTCGACTTCTTCATGATCATCAATAGCTCTTGGTTTACCCATAAGCTTATCAGTCAAGTACAACCCTGCTAAATCGTCATCATTCTCCAAGAGCTCATCAATGACATCTCTTATCAAAGTTGCCTTTTGCACGAAAGTGGAGATCTTCTTATTCTGTATGAGTAAGAACCGTAATTTATCACTAGTGACATCCTGTTCTAACTCGTTCAATATACCCTGAGTTATGGTGGTATGAACTTTCATTTCTGCACTCAGATTAGTAATAGCGCTAATTAAAACAGCTTCCAGTGCTCTCATTTCATATGCCAATTCACTTTGATTACTTAATTTCGCCTCTAATTCGCTTATGAATTGTGATTGGGCATGGCTTGATCTCAATGTCATGTCATCGAATAGGATCACAATGTTAGCCTTGATCAGACAACGGATGTGCAATAAATTAACCAGTATGGACTCTTTTCTCACAGATATCGTAGGTGCAATTTCAACACTATGGTTTGTCTTGTCAATTTTTCTCAAATCTCGAGGGAAAAGACCATATTCAGAGATCAGCGTTGTTCTTTTCACATCTTTGGAAGAAGATATGAGATTCCCTTGTTGATCAAATATAGTACACCGTAGTGAAGCAGATTCTGGCATCATATGATTTCTATGGATCAAGTTCTTTTCAAGAAGTAGTGAGGTATACTCAGAATTCAGCTGAACGGTGGAGTTTGATAGCATTCTTTGAGAAATCCATGATGATTTGAATTTTCTGTTGAATTGATAGAGAGGACGTGCAATGAGTTTGAACATGCTGATAATTGTTACTTAATGACTCAACCTGTCATTAACAGTTTATCTCTTGGTTCTCAATGACAAGAGTTGTTCTGAGTGATGTGCCTTGATACCCTCAATAAAAGGTTGTATGACTTGTCCCTTTGGTTCTCAATAACAATACGGTTGTTAATGACTTTTATGCTCGCCCTGTGGCAAAGGTTGTCTTTGATAATTTGCCCTGTTCGATTCCTCAATGATAGGTGATGATCTCTTATGACCAAGTTGTCTTCAAAGGGGTCTTGTGCTGATGTCCGACTCTGCCAGAGATGTTCGAAAAATTCTTTGCAACAAAAGGTATCTTCAAGGGTGAATGACTGGTCCTCTGGAATAACTTAAAAGTTTAATAGCGTGAATGTTTTCCTATTGTCATGAGATGATTCGTTCTAGTTACTGAAGCCCAGAGTTCAATTAGAACCGGAAATTACCTTATTGAGACGACTTCCGACTCTCTCATACATAATTCTCCTATGTTTCTTTTTGAATAATCCCTCTCGGAACCAAACGAACATTGAAGGATGATTTCTACTGTGAAGTGTGCTGTTTATATGGTAATGCATTCACCTTTTTTCGCCAAGCATGAAGAGAGGTGCCGAGTCCAAATGGAAGCTTGCAGAGTTGTTTGCAATGTGTGAGCTATCACGTGACCACTACAAGATTAGTATTACTAAGAATCACACTCAATAACCTTCATGAGATTGCCATATTCTTTACTGACCCAAATGGCAAACATTTCAAGAAAGATTTTGATCAGCTATGATACTGATAAGTCGAGATCATTGAAGGTCATGCATTTCGCAAGCCAGTCGTATGAGGGATGCAGTATCCATGACTAGGCTGTTTCACCTATACTGTGAGGTCTTAAAGACCAAGAAAGTGTGAAATGTTTTCTCTCAGTTGGATGGTCGCTCTATTGTGTTGCGCAATGGCGATAGCTGGCTATTTTTCAAGAAGTTTTGGTTCTCGTTAGATCAATTATTTGTCACAGATAATGGGGAACTATAGCTTTCATCATTTGAACTCATTGAACAAGTTGATGAGTATTCCGAGATTTAACCGCTAGACACCCATATGAAGAATCGTTTGGAAAAAGCTGATTTTGGCAAAATACAGCACTCTCCTGACATTGGTTGGCTTGCTGGCCATGTCGACACAGTTTACCCTTTTTGATAGACTTTTAACAATTAGCCCAATTTGATCTCATCATGAACCGTTTTCCTGAGAAAGTTATCATCGAAAGCTTTAGAGCAACATATCTCAAGAAGTTTCAAAGGCTATTGAAATCCCGGACATTTAACTTCCAACACGTACGGTAGGGATTATACAAGCTTGTTGAATTAAACAGAAACATAATCTACCTTTAAAACTATGTACTTACTCCTCATCGCTCTCCTCCTCCTCACTCTCCTCTTCCTCAGCGTCCAACTTACTACGCTCCATCAGAGCTTGCAGCTCAGCATCTTCACTAGCAGTGACAGCTTTCGGAGCCATCGTGACAGTAGCGGAGCCACCGTATGAAGTAATTTTTTCTTCGATAACCTCAAGGGCCTTTGTCAAGAGATCGATACCATGTTGTTTGTTCAATGCTTGGGTAGAAATGACATAGAGTGGAGCGGCAACAAGCTTAACTTTGACTTGCATCTGTTCAGTAGAGAGTTGCTCAGCAGATCTGAGAGCCTCCTTGATGGCATCGATACCTTCATAGCTGAAGCATGAAACCTCGACATCTGCACGGATCTTAGTGGGTTGCGGGGTCAAACGACGGGAGATGTAACTCTTGAGCTCGTTCAAGACATCTTCAGAAGGAGGCTCGATACCTTCCCAGACGGAATCGTCTGTGATGGAAATCTTGAAGGCATCGTAAACGTGGCCAAATCTCTTGCTCAGTGGCCAGCCAATGGTCTGATAGAGAGTCTCCAATGGCATACCGAACTTCTCGGCACAGTGTCTCAAGATGGAGTGTGCAGCTTTGGACTTGTTATACTTTTCTTCACATCTCTGGACATCTTCGGAGCTGACACGACGCTTGGACAAGTCAATATAACCCTTCTCTTTGTCAACCCTCAACACAACAACGACCTCATTCTTACCGACTCTGATCAACTTCTGGATGGATCTGATACGTCTTCTAGACAGCTCAGACAAGAGAACCATACCTTCAATGTTATCGTACTCCAACAGCTTGACGTAGGCACCCATCTCAGCGATCTGCTGAACGTTGACCATGACGACATCATCGACCTCTGGGTACTTGTTCTCGTAGAATCTGCAGCTTGAGGTGCTCATTTCAATCGTTTCCTTACGGGCTAGGCTTTTAGGAAGTCTTCTGTTGCGCTCTCTTATGTTGACAATTTTTTTGTGCTTTTTCTTCGCCGGATGAGCTGGTGCTTATGTCATGAGCTGTGGGCGGTGATATACAGGGAATCCTGTAAGAGATAGGCATATTATAACAGTACAAGCACATATAAATCTTATTCTAATATCTACTAAGATAGTCTGATGTCACTTCTCAAACATCACAGATTTCAATATCTGTCAGACCCCTTACAAATGTTTTTGGACGAAAACTTTCGGGGGGCTTTTTTATTTATTTTTCTTTCATTTTCCTCTTGCGGAGTTTTTTTTTATTTTGTTTTCTTCGGTCTTTGCAATACTTACGAGAGAAGACAGAAAGACAGAGAGAGACAGAAGTTCTTAGAAGAAAGACGCAAGCAGTGAGTGAGAGAGCGAGACCACTGGGAAAAGGAAGACGAGCTGGTTGGTTACAGCGGTGTAAACTTTAATATTTATAGAAGTAGCCTCATAATCATCTCATGATCTAGTAGTACAAACCAAAAGCAGAATTAGTCCCCAGCTATAAAAGCAAGCGATTGCCACAATGAGTAGAGGGGCAATGAAAAGTTTTTACCGACTGTCCATCATTCATGTCATATGGCCATATATGTGTGACGCGTTTCCATACCTCGAGTCGAGAGAGCTGCAACCTGCACCTGCGTGCGTGCGTGCGACTTAATTGCTGACTTGCAGTTCAGTTCAGCACAAGCAGCGCTCTGTGCAATATAAAAAAGAGGACAGAGAGCCGCCGCCACCCAGTGGGGCTGTTAGAAAAAGTGAGAGAGACATACAACCCAATGCAACTGCTGACTATCAAAGTGTCTAATATCCATTGCGAGGACTGCGAGAAATCAATAAGGGGCGCACTCTCGCAGCTCTTCTCCATAGATCAACCATCGGATAAGCCAAAGGCCACTGTGCACATCAGTGATGATGACCATGTTACTGTGGTATGCGAAGACGATGTGCTGTCAAAGATATACAGATCTGTGGTGTCGTTGATTGAAGATTCTGGGTTCGTTGTTCAAGACTATGAAATCCATGATACTGAGGCTCAACTTCTACGCGAGTCCAAAGATTTCAAGTGGTGGAAGTATCTTGCCAGGAAGAAGAGACAGAGAGCACACTTACAGCACTGCTCCAAGTGTCGTCATGATGATGAAAATAGTAACGATGACTCTTCCGAATTAACACAAGTTGTCTCTGAACCGCTGGAATATAGGGCCCTATTTACAGTCTCTGGAATGACATGCTCTTCTTGTGCCTCTGCTATCACTTCCGCTATTAATGAGGTCCTCTCCAAGTACAAGTACAAGTCACAGGACCTAAGTTGTTCAGTGGACCCAGTGAACAACACAGCCATTGTCATTGTGCCAAATAAACAAGTAACCAATTTGATCATCCAATCCATCAAAGATTCAGGCTATAATGCGACACTTGTTGAACTAATCCCAGTGGAAAGAGAGACTAAATATCGTGTCAATGCTGCTATTGGAGGTATCACTTGTGCTGCTTGTGCTTCTTCAATATCAAATGCTGTTGCAGACTTGCCATTCCTCGTTGAACAGGCAATCTCGGTGGTTTCCAAATCTGGTGTCTTTATTATTGATTCTAAAGAGCCCGAAAAAGTCCAAGAATTGAAAGATACAATTGAAGATTGTGGGTTTGATTTCGATGTCATCAGTATTACACAGGTCAATCATGCTAGCGTTAAGAAGCTGACACGGACAGTGAACTTGAAAATATCAGGAATGTTTTGTGAACATTGCCCAGAGGCAATAACTGAGATATTGAAACTGCATGGTGAATCTGTTGTCATTGATGATCCAATCACACTGCAGCATCCTTTCGTAAAGTTCACATACATTCCATCACCACCAATATTGACTATAAGATCTGTTTTGAAAGAGATCCAAGATCGAAACTTCAAAGTGGAAATCATTGAAGATGTCAGTTTGGATGAGCATCTACGTCATATTGCCAAGAAAGAGACCCTCAAAATTGCGTACAGACTCTTGCTCACTACAGTGCTGGCCATTCCAACATTCGTGTTCGGTGTCGTTGGAATGTCTTTACTTCCAAAGGGAAATTCTTTCAAAAAATGGCTCGATTCGCCAATGTGGGCCGGCAATGTCTCAAGAATGACTTGGATCTTATTCTTCTTAGCAACTCCAGTGTATTTCTTTGCAGCCGATATCTTTCACGTCAAGGCCTTCAAAGAGATCCGGGCTCTTTGGAAACATAATGTTCCTTGGAAGAGAAGATTGTTCAGATTTGGAAGCATGAACTTGTTGATGTGTTTGGGTACCACTGTTTCTTATGTCGCAAGTATTGTGTTATTAGCATTGAGTGCTCACGTCGCACCAAATGGAGGCCATGGTTTTACGTCCAGCTACTTCGACTCTGTGGTGTTTTTGAGTTTCTTCTTGTTGATTGGAAGACTCCTGGAGTCTTACTCAAAAACCAAGACAGCAGAGGCCATCACAAGCTTGGGATCATTGAAGCCAAGCACTGCCACCTTATTGACTCAACTATCTAATGACTCCTACGGTGAAGATCAGAAAATTCCAGTCAATCTCTTAGAAGTTGGTGATAACATCCGTATCGTCCCTGGAGAATCTCCCCCAGCAGACTGCATTGTCATACAGGGAAAAACTCAATTCGATGAGAGTGCATTGACAGGTGAATCTCATCCAGTGATTCATGGTCCAGGTGAACAAGTATTTGCCGGTACAGTGAACAAAGGACCACAACCAGTCATTGCCAAGTTATCAGCATTGGACGGTACTTCCCTGTTGGACCACATTGTGAATACTGTAAGAGATGGTCAGATGCGAAGAGCGCCGATTGAAAGAGTCGCTGATGTCTTGACTGGTTATTTCGTTCCGCTGATTACGTTTTTGGCCATTATCACATGGGTTATATGGCTCTCGTTGGGGTACTCTGGTGCTTTGCCTGAAACCTACATGGACAATGATATTGGTGGATGGGCAGTATGGTCTCTAGAGTTTGCAATTGCTGTCTTTGTGATCGCATGCCCTTGTGGTATTGGCTTGGCTGCTCCTACTGCGTTGTTTGTCGGTGCTGGTTTAGCTGCACAAAATGGTATTCTTGCCCGTGGTGGTGGTTTGGCATTCCAAGAGGGATCGAGGATCAACGTTGTTTGTTTTGATAAGACTGGTACTTTGACTGTTGGTGGTGAGCCTCAGATAACAAATTATACTATACACTCTGATAAGGATATAATGACATTTGCGCTTCAGGCTGCTAGAGATATGGAGATGAACTCAAGTCATCCGTTGGCTAAGGCGGTGAAGTCATTTGTCGATAGAACTGCTGACAGACAGAGAATCCAACTTGGTAAGATGAAGGTACCAGGGATTCATGAAATTGCTGGTAGAGGTTTACAAGGTGAAGTCGTCATCGAAGAAGAAGAAGATGATGATTGTTGGAAGAAATGGAGACCTTCTAGTGTTTTGCTGGGTAATGAGAAGCTCATGGCGGAAAACAAAGTCATGTTAACATCACGCCAGCAAAGTGTTTTGAATGATTGGAAGCTTCAGGGTAAGAGTATCATAGTTGTTGCCTTGCAATGTCAAGTATTCTTCCGTACTGAGCAACACATACCTGTCTTGCTACTGGCTTGTCGTGATGAGATTCGTCCAGAGGCGAAGAATGTCATTGAAGAGTTAAAGAAAAGTGGAATTCAAACCTGGATGATTTCTGGTGATAATGCTACAACTGCAAATACCATTGCAAAAGAGTTGGGTATCGATAACGTTGTTGCTGAAGTTCTTCCTGAAGAGAAGGCAGAAAAGATCAAATGGATACGCGCCACCAATCTGATTAAGGGCAAGCCACCAGTTATTGCGATGGTTGGGGACGGTATAAATGATGCACCTGCCTTATCTACAGCAGATGTCGGTGTAGCTTTGGCTTCGGGATCAGATCTTGCATTGACGTCATCAGACTTTGTCCTGTTATCTCCTACTCACCCATTGATCACACTGCTGACTTTACTGAAGTTAAGTCGCAAAGTGTTCCAAAGAGTTCGTTTTAACTTTGGTTGGGCTATTTGCTATAATGCAATTGGTGTTCCTATTGCTGCCGGTATTATATATCCTTATCACAACACCAGATTATCTCCAGTGTGGGCCAGCGCTGCAATGGCTCTGAGTTCGATTAGTGTTGTGCTAAGCAGCTTGGGTCTGAAGTGGTTCAAGAGACCGAAAGTTGTCCTGGAGATGGAACAGTTGAAGGATATTGAGCCAGTCAGGGAGGTATTTTGATATTTCTATAGGAATGAACGTAATAAAGATCTTATCGACTGTAGGACATATTGTACATATATGCCATAGAACATATCACTGATCATGTCAGGATCACCCAAGAGAGGAGAGCACAGATATACTCAGAAGCTATTCTAAAGGAGAAAGGAATAGTATCATGAATGTAGTGCCTTGTTTCATTTTCGAGAATCAGAACACCAGTACGTTTGGAGAAGCTTTATTGTTAAAGATTGGAATAAGAGCGGTGATCTTGTCCATTCATTATTCAAGAGTTCCAGATATCCTTCTGATTCTTCTGGTATCACCAGAATAGAATTGTCTATTGCCAGCCCTTGCGTCAAATTCACCAGTCAGACCAAGAGAATCAAATGATTTTGAGATACCTGACTACATCAAAGCAAAAAAAAAGGCTCAAAAGCGTCTCTACTCCCTCTACAGTGACTGTCCTTATCTATCTCAAGCGTGTATTTGAGATAGCTATTGAATATACGATCATTTTATATTCTGTTTTTTTTTTCGATAAGTTAATTTATCCGAACAACATTAAAGCATTTCACAAGCCAAAGTCATCAACTCAACCCTATTCACCAAAGACTTGGGAGAACTGATATGAAAGAAAACTAAACTTATGCTGGGTATGAGTTGAATATATTAATAACTTTGTCAAGTATCTCTTTGAATAGTTTGTCACTGCCGATCGGTGTATGTAACAGCATATGACATCTGGAGTTTGTTGGCTAATGTGTAAAATTCAGGAAGATTACTGTAGGGGCGATCCAAGCGCAGTGTGTTTACTTTGAGGATTTTTGCGAGTTCCCAATTATTACCAGATTTGGTTAAGCTGTGGAAGGTGCTAGAAATTCATTACTCTGTTGCCCATGGAACCAGAAAAAACATGGCTTCTTTTCTCCCAGAGATCTATTGTCCTCAGATTGGTCATTGTGGACGTGATTACCTTGATGATGAAGCCAATGTTTTTTCCTCCGCTACAACCCTGCTCTTGAAGTAAAGAGAATCTTGTTTAATTGAGAGCTATCTATTCCATCCCAATGCACCCGCCGCCATAGAGCGATAATACGAGCACATTTTGATTATATTCTCAGCTTGTCAAACTTGTGTGGAGCTTGTAACGTGAGCTTATCTCTCTTCAACTCTTCAACAATGGACTTCACCTTATCAATCTGTTCCATCAACAAGTAGTCAGTGCACTTAACCCGTTCATAGTCCAACACTCTTTGAATCTTGATACCGTATCCTTTTGGGACAACGTCCAACCCACCAAAGGCCAACAAGTCGCCAATCAGAACAACTGCAGCTCTCTTCATTATATCACTGTGCTCCATCTCCAGGACACCAATAGAACAGTCCAGGGCATCCTTGTTGAATGGCTCGATGCCTCTAGCATTGGTTCGCAAAGCTTCACCGAGCAATGACATAGAAGACATACGAAGCCTTTCATCTTCTTCGAAGTCCCTGATAACTGTGAGAATCATACTGATCAGCTGATCCACGAGTGACCCGACCAATAGCTCACCTTGACGATCGATGAAATGGATGATAACTTCACCAACTTTTAATCTATCATTTAATATCTCCTTCTTGTTCAAGTAGAACGTTATCAGAAACTCAATCGTGCCTTGTGAATCAAACTCGATTAACTCATTCAAGGATTTGATGACATTCATGTAAATGAATGGCTCTTGATCCTGTAATTGGACCATATGGAGATCCAATGCAAACTGTAATGACAGTACAGGTGACTTCTTCATGATCAACTGACGCAAGAGATATAAACCATGTGCACGGATTGGAACCAAAGGGTCATTGATATTGGTGATGGCTTTCTCAAAGAGGTCCTTGTCGCGGGTGATAGCGTCATCTTGTCCAATCTTATAATCTCCTTTCAATAGGTCCTCAATTCTCGACTTCAATGCCATAGAATGTCTATCTGAAGTGCGTTTCCCCAATGTGCTCGATATCTTCCGCAACGTGTCTTGATATTTCATTAATATGGGAGGCGCCGTTTCAGAAATGATCGCAGATAAGAGTTCCAATAACACGATAATACCATCACTTTCATCCTCTTCATCTTCATCATCAGAGTCTGCTCCATTGTCTTCTTGCTCCACAAACTGCTCAAACTTGGTGGATAGCAAGTTCTGTATTACAAATAACATCTCTTCAGGTCTATCCATCAATGACTCTTTAAACTTCTCGTTGACTCTCTCCAAGAACTTCAAGTCAATAAGCATGATGAATGGATTTGTTTCATCTAGCTCATTAGACCCTTGTTTCAGGATCCATCTATTCAGGACGACGAGGAATTGAGATCTGACAACTTCATTACTCAGATTTGATAGCAAATCACAGATGATATCTAGGCCTAGATCAATGTCTTCTAAGATTTCAAAGTTGGTTGTATCTTCCAAAACGGAGGATTTCACCATAGAGGTGAGCTTATTCTCCAATGTAGTTGAGAATATCCAACCTTCTCCATGTTGGTTGATCATATTAGAGATCACTGTCTTCAGGTACTCATTATTCGAAGTGATTGTGAAGAAGGAAACGAGAATGTTTGACACAATAGATGAGTATTCTAGTTTGCGTTTCTTTAAGTAGAAATAGTAGCACCACAGTGGTAGGATCACCTGGGAAAATAAGTCATTGAGGAAATCTTCAGATGATTCCTTCGTTAGTGATATCAGTACATTGGTGACGTCGTTGAGTTGCTTCTCAGAGACGATTGTATCACCCTGATTGAACCCATACACAGAGGGGTTCCATATCTTCCAGATTCTCTTGAAGAGGAAATCCTGTACAATCCTTCTATTACGATCATACAATACTCTTATGAAATTGACCACCACAGAGAGCAGAATAGGTCTATTGATGTAGATCAGAACGTCATAGATTTGATCAAACAGCATAGTGAAGTATTCAACACTTGTAAGGTCCTTTGGCTTGGACATCAGGATCCTGTTCACATGGTTAAACTTATCAATGTTGACCTCTTCATTGTCCCTTATACCAACGATGAAGTCTATTAGACTCACAAGACCGTTGGACTTGCAGATAGTGATAGATGTAAGTCTTGATGAGAGGAATGTTTTGTATTCTGGTTGTCTTGTGGTCTGGAGTAATGCAATATAGATCCCAAATAGGTTATAAGTATCAGACATTTCTTCGAATCGGAGGTACAATTGCCTCAATGAAGGGTCATATTCATGAATCAACACCATCAGTAGTATCAGTACATCAGTCAGTCCACTCGCTTTCACCATTAGCTCTTTTACATCTCCAGCTTTGTCAAATATGCTCTGGAACCTACTAATAATCTTCAGCATCGTTGGATGAACCTCACCCGCGGCATGCTGATACTGGAACAGCTTCGTCCTCTTGATGAAGCTCTTTAGTCTTCGCTTTTCCAGAGGGATACCGACAGTAGAAGGCAGCAACGGATAGATCAACTGCACTATAATCACATTCAAGAGAGCATTGAAATATTGCATATCGTGCAATGAGATAGTGATGAGGTTGGACTTCTCAGGGTTATTAGCCTGTGCTTCCTTCTTTTCGATAGAGAGTTGTTGCATCTTATCAAAGTAGTTAAAACAATGGTCTATGAGCACATCAACCATCCCCAAAGTGTCATTCTTACCACTTGAGGAACACTTGTTGTATAACTGAATCAACGCTGACTGAGTAGACTTCTCATCAACCTCCAGGAACCGTTCGAGCTCGGAGAACAGAGAATCCAAGGCAGTATATTTGTTAGTATCTGGAACATTGAGACCCTTCTTGACGGTCGTCATTGGGACACTTTCGTCTGTTAGAGGCCAATTTAAGCCGTAGGTATATCTGAGAGTGAAGTGAGGTCTCCAGCTCCGAGATCGCGAAAACGTCCTGATTTGCATATAAGGAAATATTCGCGGCTCCGCGAAGTCGTTTTACAGGAACGGGTTTCGCCACCCAAATTATAACAACAATGAACAAAATTCTAACACTGAACACCAACTGCCAGGAAGAACCTCCATAGAGACAGCCCAATGCCATCTCTTGAGAATTTGACCAATGACCTCAAACAGGCTTTCGAGTCCCACAACCATGTTGGTGCGTTGAAGCTTCTGCCACAGATTCAAATCCTATTGGTGCAGAACTCCCTTTTGGTGCCAGACTTGAGACAGTTGGAAGATGTTCATTACGTCGGTGATTTGTTGATCTCTCGCGCGATATTGGAGATCGGTGCACTATGTGCTATCAACTGCCGTGAGTTGGAAAAGTTTGAGAGCTTGGTGTTACAATTGAGAGCGTTCTATTTCAACCAATTGGGTAATGGTCAGCTGTCGAAGAGCGGCAAGAAAAACAAGATCCTTTCGCTTTATCTATTACTTCTTTTATCCAAAGGTGACGTTGTGAGGTTCCACAGTGAGTTGGAATTTTTGAATCAGAACATCAAGAACATTGATAGTGACTTGTACTTGAATTACCCTATAAAGATTGAGAACTGGGTATTGGAAGGATATTATGATAAGGCCGTGGAGTTGATCAAGGATACAGACTCCGAAGAGAAGCAGAAACTCAAAGAATTTAACATCTTTGATGAGACTTTACTCCAGGCTATAAGATTCGAGATCTCAAGATCCATTGAAAAGAGTTACAAGTCATTACCGTTCTCCAATGCCAAATACCTGCTTTTCCTCAACAGTGAGAAGGAAGTGGAATCATGGGCAAAGGAACAAAGCTGGACTATTAAAAAGAATGAATTGATCTTCAACTCGCCATCTGAGAACCCATTGTTCAACTACGATGACGAGGATAGTGAGATGACGCCAAGTGAAAGGCTGGTCAAGAACACTTTGAACTACGCTAGAGAGATCGATTCGATCATTTAATTGCACCATAAAGCGTACTATCTATTCCAGCATTGTGTAGAATCCCTTGTATGCATTGTCAAGATCGAACAAGAGCTGTCTCGAATCATCCTCACCCAATTCGTCATAGACGTTCATCTTATTGATCTTTATCAGCCATTCAATCAACTTTGGCCTTCCATCAAACTCCCTAGAGCTCACTTTATTCACACTGGTCATTAAATCGCTCAGCAAGGGGTGCAGTTGATCCTTGGCTCTATAGTTCAGCTTAAGAGCATCCATTACTGTGATGAAGTTACCGGTGGCTTCAGCAACAGCGCGGGCATTCGAGGAGACACTCTGAGGATTGGATCCACTTGAATAGTTCACAGCATGTTCCACAGTAGCAGGGACACCAATATCGATCCTTGAACTAGCCTGTGGACAATGGAGGCCGTACCTCTGTTTAAACTGTGATAGTGATCCAAACTCCCTTTGGATCTGTTCATTCTTCAGCAATGTGTTGTATTGAGCCAGCAATTTCAAAACTGTAGGAGTGTATTCATCTTCCGATATCGTATCCTTCACGTAGGCCTTCTCAACGATGTCCAGTACCGATATGATTGAGTACAATTCACCCAGTGATTCCACAGTTTCACGTTCTTTAGGGGTTTGATATAAAGGCACTTCAATATCCAAGTTGTGCGAAATTGCTCTCAGAGTGGAGCCCGAAACGGGGGCATATGGAGGCAGCGACATTCTCTGGTTGCTTGACGCTATTTTCCAGTTATTGGTTGTTGGAAAGAATGAAGGCATCAACGTCCCAAAAGTCCCCAGTTTATCTATGAATGTCAGCACTTACGTAAGGTCTAGCACATTCGCTTTGTCATTATTCCTCTTTTACTTATACAAACCTGTGTTTATCCTCCTTGGACCTCATCTTCACCGGTGGTCTCTGCGGATAAGCCAGTATGTCATATCTTTTGTCGTACTTGATCTTTCCCATGTCCTTTTCCAAATTCTGTAAGAACGATTCTGCCATCTCACTTTCTTTCAAGATCCACTTCAGAAGATAGATACTCCTACTTCTATCAAATGGAGATATTGTGATGGGCTGTGTGATATCAACATCTTTCGCTCCTGATAATTTGAAGTGGACCCTCAGTTCGTAGTACGTACTAAATAGCACTGATCGTTTGGTCATTGGTTGATGATGAGTTAATGGGATAGGATCATCCATATGCTCAATGATCAACGGCTTCAAATCGTTACGTGGTCTCTTCAAGTTAGGATCACTCTCCAAGAGATTCTTATCCTGATGCTTCAGAAAGAGCTTGAACTTGTCCTCTGTGTCTTCTAATCGTATATTCAGACTTTCATTTAGGCCTCTGACACCAATGGGTCTGGACTGATAGTCCTTCACAATTGAAGATAGGACAGATTCCTTGATGAAGGATTTATCGCACCGACAGTCAAATATTTCTACTATGTCCATGGTGATCCTCTTCAACCTCGTCTTATCGATCAGATTCGAATGTGCGGAATTGACACATATTTTACAATTCATCACGATGTCTTCACTTGGACCGATAGCACTGGAAGGGAACGAGTAGTCAATCATCACATGTGTATCTTTACTATCCACGACTTTCGAAATAGGTTCATTGAACTGTCTGTATAGTGGAAGCGTATCATAAGTAGTGATAACCACCGGGAACTCAAATTGACGTTGCACTTTACCTAATGTGACCACGACTTCCAGCTTATGGTTTGTATTCCCTCTCAGTCCCTCAGAAGTCGGAGGGATATCATTCCTGATACCAATGATGAAGGGCAGATCCATAGAGATCACTCTATCATTCACAGTTGTTAAAAGTTCATAGTTAACCTTGCGAACACTGGTAGGGACGTCTCTTACCTTGGACTTCAAAGTGTCAACTGTGACGAAGTAGATCTGCACAGTGCTTATAGGCTGTGGCACTTCAGATGTTGTTCTTACCTCCAAAGTTCCTACAATGGTGGGCTGTACTATGCTGTCAGTAGAGCGCAATAGATGGCACGGATTTAGGACACACTCACGTAGGTCTTCGGGACACCAGGACATCCCTGGACAAGAGGTTTATTCGATGGTCTCAAGTTCACTGTTATATAAACCATCTCCTTGAGAGGTCTGTGCTTCTTTTTCTCCTTCAAACGATCCCTTTTGTTCTACATGGAGAGAGTTTGTTGAAAGGCCTCGAAATCAAAACAAACCACGGTACAGCCCACATCGTTCTGCCCCAATGTGTAAGGCACCTTTTATTATCAGAATACGGTTAGATCACTCTACAACCGATTCATATGTTAATATAATGCCTTATGCTTTTGAATATATGTTCGTATGTATCTATTTCAACCATTTTACACCTCTTATGGACATTTATCTTACTTCTTCAAGAACTCCATGACCGCATCTTTGCCCTTTAATGCTAAAAGCTCTTTAATGTACAGAAGATCCCTTACTTCTTCATCTGTGAGAGAATCTCTTGTTTTCTGCCCTTCTATATTTTCAAGTTCGGCACCAACGACTCTTAAAAGTTCTTCAAAATCCAACTCTTTCAATTCAACAAGTGACTTAATGGCTTGCTTCTCATCTTGACCACGATTCTCATCACTGACCAGTCTCTGCAACAACTCGTGGTTTTCCCGTACCATTCTATACGTGTAATCAACCTTTGCACGTGTCTCCTGTTCTCTTTCATCTTTTATCTTGCCCAAAAAATCAAGAACAACACCACGTTCAGGTACCCTATGAACTACAAACTTATCATTCCAGAGCTTCAGTTGAGCCTTATTGGCCGTTGCAGAGACGCCGCCTTCGATATCTTCATTTTCAAAGAATGATGGGGTAGGTATATCTCGATATAACCCATTTCCATCATCACTATCTTCAAGCTCAATATCAATGTCACCATCATTCTTGAACCCACGTACTTGATCAACATCAACAATCTGTGGCTTTTTCAACCGTCTCTGCTTCTTCGGAAGCAGATGATCAGCATGGTTGGGACATTTCCATTTCGTACCAAGTTGTTTCACAGCAGCCATCGGTGGATCAAGACAGTCCAAATGCCAAGTTGAAGGACAGTATTCACAAGTGATTATCGGCTTATCAACTTTTCCCATGGTCTTCTCAGCAGTGATTCCGGTTAATCCGCACTTGATACATACAAGTGCATTACCGTCCTTATCATAGTGCAATTCAGGATTGGTCTGTTCAAAAGATCCAATCTTTGCGGGTCTATAAGGTTTGTAGTTTGTATCTTCATACTCACCCAATTTACCAACCGAGACGCCTTCGAACCTATCTGTGATCCTCCTTGGTAATCTGAACTGGGTTGGATTTCTTCGATCCAAACCATCGAGTAATTTGGCAAATAAACCTTGTTTGTGAGGTGCCGGTGGGTTCTTCTTCGTTTCACACTCTTTACACAGCCACTCACCTTCAGGTAATTCATCTTCTTCATATGGTGGATAACAACATGCAAAATGGAACGATTTGGGGCAACTTTCGCAACACAAGAACTTCCCATATCCGCCACACGCAGAGCAAAAGTCCTCATTATCCTTTGTAGGGTCTGTAACGTCATATGCATTGTCTCTTTTCTCACCAGCCAATTGCATGGGGTTGTTATAACCGAATGGGTTTTCACGATTCTTCTTTGGGGATGAATTTTTGATTTTCTTCTTCGACTTGTCCTTCCCAGACTTTCTTGGAGTCTGTGGTACATCATCTGTATTTTCATTCTTTAAAAATTTTTGACCATACTTGGAAGCACCTTCTTTTGGAACAGGTCTAAGAGACCTCGATGAGCGAATTTCACTAGCTTTCTGAAGTTTCTCATTTATCCGTGTCTTCAAGCTTTCTCTTAGTTTCCTTGTATACTCTCCTGATTGTAGTTCTGGCGAAGAATTGGAATCCTCCTCATCGGCAGAAGGTGTTGCAGGAGAAACTCTGGATGAATTCTTGGAACGAGATGATTTCTTAGAATGCTTCCGAGGCCAAAGTGATTCCTTCTTGATCTTTGCAGTTGGTGGAATGCCTAATGGTAACCCCGTGACGCTCATAATTGGTTCGTTACTTGGTGGCTCATGGAACTCCCATTTACCCCTCAAGTTTAGAGCAACTTTCTTCAAGGACTTTGGTCCAGGTGTCGGAATTGTGTCATCTTCAGAGCTCATTGATGGAAGTTTTCGCCTCTTCAGAGTCAGCGTTAGTTGTTTGATTTTCTTCTCAGGGAAGAAATCAGAACGTCTCTTTCGATCATCAGAATTCTCCGATTCATTATCATCTAATTTTCCCTTCTTCTCATCAATTTCAATGAACTGCTTTAGCTTCATCCTTGGTGCTTTTATGCCATCCCCTGAACTCTCAGGATTGACGAGCCCATGATTTTTCTGCTCCTTGACAAGAAACCTGTCTTTTGGCATATCTTCTTGTATATTCTTCTTAGTCTCTTCTTCTTGCTTCTTCTTCTTAGTCTCTTGTTCTTGTTGCTTCTTCTTAGCTTCCTCTCCAACTTCAGAGAGTCTCGCAGAGCGACGTCTCTTTGTAGAGCCAACATTCTCCGCCTTCATCGCTTCCACAGCGGGCGAAGTCAACCGTGAGCTGCGTTGGGAGGTTCTCCTCGAGGAAGTTCTTGACATCACAGTCGTAGTGGATGACGCTGGCATCGATTCCAGTTGGTCAGACATGGGTGTGGCATGAGAAGATGTCATCATCACTTTGTTCAATAGCGGTCCAAAAGTACTCAAAATTGAAGGTTTCAACAGCAGCAAAAAGGAATAGTTAAAGCTGAAACACCAGAATCACCAAGTAAACAGCCTCGCAACACCCAAACGTACAAAAGCTAGACCCCCTTCCCTCGCGTTGATCTCTATTTTGTTTGGTGATGATCTCCTCTGAGGACAACGCGTTCCAAAATTCTGCTCGTTTTTCCGCAAGGCTTCGAAGAACAGACTGCCTTTGTGTCAAAGTGAGAGGGTTCAAAGGATGGGATAGAGATGGAAAAGAGAGAGGGTGGGAAAGTGAGAGGGAGGAAACTCCATCATGTTCTACATGTTTAGAAGATCATCAAAATGCCTTTTTCTCTTTTTAAAACAGTAAAAGAAAGAGAACAATAAACAGTCATGAACGAATTCTTTAGTTCTTAGCCTTTTTAACCTTCAAGGACTTAGAGATGAGTTCCTTCAACTCAGGAGAGAGTTCCTTGTCAGACTTGACAACCTCCTCATCGAACTCAGTAGAAGTGAACTTGACAAGACCGTTCTTGGTGAGTGCAACGGTAACGTAGACTTGAGCAATGTCCTTACCATCTTTCTCCTGGTACATGTCGTAGGCAATCATGGTACCGTGACTGCAGTTCTCTTTCAAACCGGTCTTACCCTTTGTTGGGTCGTCCAAGTTCTTAATTGAGAATGGGAACTGGGAGGCTTTTCTCTTGATCTCATTCAACACCAAGTGGGAAGACTTAAGCTTCAATTGGTAAGAGTTACCAGTCAACTTGTAGATGGTAGTTCTGATCTCAGATGGCTTCACTTTACCTTCACCAGCGGACATCAAGATGTCGAGACCAAACACTTGGCCAACCTCAAATTCGAATGGAGACACTTGGGATTTTTGGTCATCGCTTGGATTTATAATGATCTCATTTGGACCAGTCAAAACGTTACGCTCCTGGTTATGGGACAACATACCTTCCAAAGGCACAACTCCGTACACGGCAGCAACCTTGTCGACGACCTTGGTCACGTCAGTGTTCTTGTTACCTGGCTTGATCAGTCTCAAGGCAGCTTCGGAGGCCTTGTAAGCAGCAGTCAACAAATCAGCCTTAGCACCAGTGACTGGGGATTCCTTGGAGGCACCAACGACAACAGTCTCAGAGACAATGGAAGCGAAACCGTCGATTTGGGCACCGAGACGGATCTTAACGACATCACCGGTCTTCAAGGTCAAGTTTGCAGCCTCATCGTCGGCAGAGATTGGAGACAAGTGGTCAGCAATGGCATTTGGAGAGATGGAGGTTGGGAAGGCAATACCCTTAGATTCAACCTTGTTCTTCTTCGAGTTGTAGATCTTAGAAATCTCCTCCTCGAGAAATTCATCACCAGCTTGACAGATATCAAAGATCTTTCCACCGTCAACGACGAGGGTCTTGACATAGGCCAGCACTTTTTGGGTGATAACACCTGCGGTTCTGTACTTCTCGACGACGTCGGAGTTGTTGATGGAGTAGTCTGGTTTGGCTTCCTTGGCGGACATATTGTACAGCTTTCTGTGTGGACTGAACTTGTCTTTCTGTGCTTTGTGTCCTGTCGAAGATTTTTCACTTTTTGCTGGGGGGAGAGAGAGTGCGGGCGCCCGAAGGGGGATGGTTACGCAGCCTGTACCGATTCAATGATAATGATGGTGGTTGTTTTGGTGGAAGTGGAAGCGTAATTGGCAGTGTTTGGTCATTTTCATTAGCCATCATAGCTGTAGATTATGGCATCCTTGTAGTGTACAACCAATGGCTCCAAAACCCGCTTACTTCAGCCTTTCTTATGACTTCTTTTTGGGAAGTTCGAGGCTCTAATCTGTTTGACTCACACTCTTCCACCAACATCGAGGCCATAATCAACCACTGCAAATATCGAGAAAGATGAACAAGAAATTCTTCTCTACGAGTGCCTCCGTGTGCAACAAGTACACCAAGTACGTATCATCATCTGGTCTCTACCCAAAGGGTTTCAAAGTGGGTGCTGTCTCCTCTGGTGTGAAGAAGAATGCCGAATTGGACCTCTCCATGATCGTCTCTGAAGAGCCAGCTTCTGCCGCTGCCGTGTTCACCACAAACAAATTCAAGGCTGCTCCAGTCCAGCTATCCTCGAAGATCCTTTCCCAAACTGACAAAGTGAACGCCATCATTATCAACTCTGGCTGCGCCAACGCCGTTACTGGTACTAAAGGTCTGGCCAATGCCCAAGAGGTTGTTTTTACTGTGGATAAGCTAGTCTCATCTGACCCATCTAAGCCATCCACATTGTGCATGTCCACGGGTGTCATTGGTCAACAATTGTCGATGAATAAGATCCTTCCTTCGATTCCAAAGCTGTATAGTGAATCTCTCGGTGATGACCATGACCACTGGTTGACGTGTGCTAAGGGTATCATGACCACTGATACTTTCCCAAAGTTGGTCTCCAAGGAAATCAACATCAACAACCATACTTACAGAATTGCCGGGTTGTCCAAAGGTGCCGGTATGATCTGTCCAAATATGGCTACTCTTCTTGGGTTCTTTGTCACCGATGCCCCAATTGAACCAAAAGCTCTGAAATCGATCTTATCATATGCGATGAACCGTTCTTTCAATTCTATCTCTGTGGATGGTGACATGTCTACAAATGACACCATTGCCGCATTGGCAAACGGTGCAGCGGGTGGACCAACGATTGACGAGACCACTGTTGAGTCATTTGAACTGATGCGTGAAGAAATCACCCAGTTTGCTCAGACTCTGGCCCAATTGGTTGTTCGTGACGGTGAAGGTGCTACTAAGTTTGTCACCATCAATGTCAAGAATGCTCTCTCCTATGCGGATGCGCATAAGGTTGCAAAGACCATCTCTAACTCTCCACTGGTGAAGACCGCGTTGTACGGTAAGGATGCAAACTGGGGAAGAATCCTCTGCGCTATCGGCTATTCTGATGTTGAGGTCAACACTGCGAAGACCAACGTCTCCTTTGTACCAACAGATGGATCTGCTGAGCTCAAGCTTCTTGTCAACGGTGAGCCAGAAGTTGTCGATGAGGCCAGAGCCTCCGAGATTCTTGAGTTCGAGGATCTGGAGATCGCTGTTGACTTGGGTACCGGTGGTGGTGAGGGAGCATCTTTCTGGACATGTGACCTGTCTCATGAGTACATCACAATCAACGGTGACTACCGTAGCTGAAAACTTATACAGAAGGTGGTAAAAAATCACTTTTATTAGTAAACCTGCCAAATTGTCTCCAAGTTTATGTGTCATTCTGTAAAGTACGCCTACCCACGTAAACTTCCGCCCTAACAGAAAAAAAAGACCCAACTGGACCGGCCATATCAACAAGACAACGAGCCCAAAAAAGAAGAGGGACATAAAGCAGGAAGCGCACCAAAAAGAGAACTCATAAGAGGATTTCGAAAGAGAAATCAGAAAGATGCCCGGGTTCGACACCAACTACACGATCCACCAGCGGGGCAAGAGCGCCACTGGCTCAGAGGGCGAGGTGTCACCGCTGACATCGAGGAAGGTGTCCGTTGCTGAGACCAAACAGGAGGACGCCATGGCACATCCTCAGAGCCCCACGGACACAGGATTCAGCCATGCAACGGGTATTGGACCTGTCACCTCTGGTGGTGTGGCACACACCTATAGGGGTTTCCACCATATGGGGAGCCAGGACCCACAGCCGCCGTTCAAACAGCCAATTAAACCAAAGCAAAAAAGAAGCATCTTTGGCAAGTTCATCAATTCGATCCGGGACGAGAAGAGAAAGAGCACCGTTGAGATCCATAAAACCCTCAAGGCCCTTTCACAGCCGTCTCATGCTATTGGGCTGAGAGAACCAACGTCTCACTCCAGTGATCCCACAGAGTATGTTCCAAAGTCAACTCCAATGGGACATAGCCCTAGCGTGAGCGCCAGCATGTTCAGCGGGATTAGGAATTTATCTCTGGGAAATCAGAGTGCTAACGATTCCGTGATGACAATTAACGTGGCAGATCTGGATATGACTGACATTGTGGGCCATTCAGAAGCCACGACCCCTGATGGCTCCAAAGAGGGCTGGGCCGCACCAGAGAGTTGGGATGTCAAGATGGATGAGACGAGTCATTATCCTGAGGAGGATGAAGACGATTTCGTGGTGAGAAAAACATACGCAGTGACACATGTGGATGACCATACCATTCAGAACAAGCTCTATCACATAAGGATTCATGCGGAGGATGATGACTTTGCATCGACATTGAAGAGGCCTTACGATGAAACGGCTGAGGAATTGATCAAATTCTTGAAAGGGAGATATCAACTCGCCGGTGATTATAAGCTCAGTTTGAGAGTAGGTAGAGTCACAAAGAAATTGGAACCATATCAAAGACCAGTGAAGATCCAGACAAACTTGCTACTCCTATCAGGATACACAGAAGCTGATAAGATGGAGGAGATTGGAAGGTTGGACCTGGGTTATCTATTCAAATTCATATTGCATCATGATGTTCTTAAGCAGTTGAGCCCTGGAGAAGAAGAGTACATGAACAGAGATCTTGTACATGTCAACCTGAAGAGCAAAGACTTGCAAAAGATCCCTGCTTTGTGTTACTCATCAAAAGTTCAGAGCTTGGATGTATCCAACAACGGCGATATCTCAATACCTTCAGACTTCTTCCAGACCGCAAATTCTCAACTCAGTTCTCTAAGAATGGTGAATATCAGAGCTAAGATCTTTCCACAAAACGTTGTCTATGCTAGGGAGCTGGTATCCCTAGACTTGGAAAGAAACTTTATTGGACGCATCCCTGCCAACATCTCATTCTTGAAGAACTTGTCCATCTTGACTTTGAATTGTAATAAGCTTTTAGACTTGCCTGATCTCCCATCAAGTTTGAAAATTTTGGATCTCAGCTCTAACGAATTTGAAACATACCCCGAATCTATTAACAAGCTGACAAGCTTACTACAATTGGATTTGTCTTACAACAAACTCAGATGCTTACCATCATCAATCAACAATTTGTCATCTATCAAGAAAATTAATATGTCTTCCAATTACTTAACCAAGATTGACATCAACTTATCCAATTTGAGAACATTGAATTTGAGACACAATGACATCTCTGTCATTCGTCTCCCAGAGTCAAACATTGAGAACTTGTACCTTTCAAATAACAACATCTCCAACATTGCTGATGCATTACCAAGTTTGAGAACCTTGGATCTTCAATCCAATCCAATCACACAGTTGAATATTGAATCACCAAATTTGGTTTCCTTGAACTTGTCAAACGCTAAGCTCACATCATTACCGACTACCATCTTATCACATTCGAAATTGGAAAAGCTTGAACTGAGTAAGAATGCATTACGTCAATTACCTGATATTTCCAGCTTGCATAACTTGAGAGAGTTGTCGATCTACAGCAACAACTTGGAACAATTTCCTGAGTTTTCATCTTTGACAAAGTTAAAAGTGTTGGATCTTCATGATAACAACCTGAAGATCATCCCAGACTTTTCTTTTGTGGAGGAGGTCAACGTATCTTCCAACTTGATTTCTCAAGCCCCAGAGGCTAAGCATAGCACTCTGGTTCGTCTATGGGCATCGGATAATCAATTGGATGATAATTGCTTCGATGTCATCAAGAATTTGTCAAACTTGACGTTACTCTCCTTGTCATATAACAGAATCATGGATATACCACAGGGAACTCTGGGGAGGGCTGTTAATCTGCAGGAGCTATATCTCTCTGGTAACTCCTTATCCACGCTTCCAGATGACTTTGACGAATTGTCTGCACTGAAGGTGTTACACCTGAACGGTAATAGGTTCCGTACCCTGCCTGCAGATTTATCCAACTTGGCCAATTTAGAAGTGATGGATGTTGGTTCCAATGATTTGAAATATAACACTTCAAACTCCAAGTATGAATGGAACTGGAAGAATAACAAGTCTCTAAGACATTTGAACTTGTCCGGCAACAAGAAAATGGAGATCACTGAGGATTTAAATATGCCAAAATTGAGGCTCCTTGGTCTAATGGACCTGACTATCACTACACAAACCGTTCCTGATGAGTCTATGGATTTTAGAGTCCGTGTTACTCCAACGACTCTGGGTGCTTTGTCATATGGTATTGCTGATAAGATCAACAAGCATATCATGACTAGGGACTCTGTCTATGAGAGCATCAACGGCGGTACTTTTATTGGTCTGTTTGATGGTTTATATTCTGGTAAGATCTCTCATATCATTCGTGAGAACTTTCATAAGATCTTTGAGAATGAGCTGAAGACGTTGGATATCCCAACTGCATTAAGAAGCACATTCTTGCAATTGAATGGCGTAATCAACAACACTGAATTGAACTCTGAAGATGGATTGACTGGTTCTACTGTGACTGTGATCTATATCAAGGATAAACGAGTGTACTGTGCCAATATTGGTGACACCATGGTGATGTTGGCCAAGCCTGATGGCTCTTACGCACTATTGAGTGTTCATCATCAACCTTCGAGCGTTGTGGAATTTGATAGAATCAGGACTTCAGGTGGGTTTGTATCCAGTAATGACAAAGTGGATGGTATTTCTCAAGTTTCGAGAGCTGCCGGTTTCACAGATCTGTTGCCACATATACACACTGGTCCAGATATTTCGGAGGTCGAGATCAACGATGAAGCTATTGTCATTGGCTCAAAAGAATTGTATGACTATTTGCCAATCAAGACCATAGGTGACATTGTTAGAGAATCTGATAATCCGATGTTGACGGCTGAGAGATTGAGAGACTATGCTATGTCATATGGTTGTTCTTCTAAAGTTTGTGCTATTGTCTTGACGATGAAGAAGGCCAAGAAGAAGAGTGGTCCAGTTTCAAGACAAGTGGTAGAGGACTCCAATTTGAGAAGGTTGAAACCTGAAATTGAACCACCAGTAGGAGAGTTGGCGATGGTATTCACTGATATCAAAAACTCCACTCTATTGTGGGAGAACTATCCATTGGCGATGAGATCCGCCATCAGAACGCATAACGACATTATGCGTCGTCAATTACATATCGTTGGCGGCTATGAAGTGAAGACCGAAGGTGATGCCTTTATGGTTTCTTTCCGTACGGTTACATGTGCGATGATTTGGTGTTTCAATGTACAACAACAGTTACTGTTGGAAGATTGGCCAGCAGAGATCCTACAGAGCGAGGAAGGATGTGAATTGAAGGATGCCAATGGTCAAACGATTTACAAGGGTCTTTCTGTTCGTATGGGTATTCATTGGGGTACACCTGTGTGTGAACCAGATATCATTACGAGAAGAATGGATTATTTCGGTCCTATGGTTAATAGAACTGCAAGAGTGTCTGCTGTTGCCGATGGTGGTGAGATTACTTTGACGTCTGACTGTGTGACGCGTTTCAAGCAGATCGAGTATGCGTATTTGAGAGTCAAAGCTGACGGGGTCCCTGCTGAAGTTGCCTTTGTTGATATTGGTGATGCTGAAACTCTGGAGAATGAGTTCAGAATTCTTTCAAACATAGGATGGAGACTGGAACTCCTTGGTAAAGTGGCACTTAAGGGACTGGAAACTGAGGAAACTATTTCATTGTTCTTCCCAAAGCAGCTGGCTTCGAGATACCAATTCCAACGTAAACTTGATCTAACTGTAAAGGACATCCACAGACTGAGGGACGTGATTACAAGACTGGATAGAGTCACATCAAAACTCTCTGGATTAACGCTAGAGGCTGGTAACATCAGAAAGGCTGAGCATTCAGAGAAACAGTTGTTGGAGGCTCTGATTTCCAGAGGTGAGCACACGATCGCACTGCTGGCATTGCGTGACCAGACTGTGGGTCTTTTCGACAAACAGAAGAACGTGTTTGACATTGTGAACGAGGTGAGTCGCTGTTATCAAAAGTATATGAGTAGTAGAGAATGAACATTTATGCCTCTTTTGATGGCCATTTCGTAAGAGAGGCTCGTGTGTTGGTAAGCGCAGCATTCCCTCTTCAATCAAAAAGACTGTCAAAATCAGCACTTTTCATTCTGAAACTTGAGGATCAAGAGGGAGACCACGAGGAAGAGGGGCCAAAATGCCACCAAAGATCAACAGAGACCAGTCAGTATCAGAGAATGAAGGCAAGAGTGCGAACTCGAGGGCTTCGACAAAGGCCAGGAACGCCGCAGCTCAGGCAGCACAGGCAGAGTTATTAGCAAGACACATTCACTCCAATGGCCCGAATGAGAAGGTGATTGAAGACCCGATGGACTTTGATACGCTCCCTGACCAGACCTTGAGAGATTACAAAGAGTTGTATCATCTCCCTATGAAGAGCGCATACACGATGAACGGATACCTCCTGGCGTCTGACATTGGTAAAAAGACGCTGAGCTTTAAGAACAGGGATAGGGTCACCAAACCAGAGCTTGCGGCTGCTGTGAAGAGACACATGCTCTCACAGCCTGTGAAAGAGAGCGAAATTGTGACGAACTTTCTGTACAAGGTGAGCAACCAGGACAAGGCGTTCAAGTTGAGCTTCAAGAATCCGTAGGGGCTGGTGGTGCGGGCCGTCTAACGCTTATATCCAACCATATGTTAATTAAAATTCTTACTGGTTGTCGGGTTGTCTGGTTGTCTACTGCTTACTTACTAGCTGTTTACTGGCTGCTGACCACCGCTTTTGACTGACAATTTGTCCCTTCTTCTACGAATGTTAATGAAATTCTGTTTTGACGCTGTGTAGTTCGTTGTTAGGAGGAGCAAAAGCGAGATAACAACAAATAGCTCATCATCAACATAAACAAGAAGAAGACAACAAAAGGGACAAAAAAATATGGACAGCACCACTGCCACATTCGCCGCTGTGCTCATCATCGCCTTTGTGTTCCTCAGATGGTTCGTCAACTCTGAGGAGCCTGACCTCGCCAGCCCACTCGACCAGCACGATGTTGCCACCGGCGCGGCTCCACCTAGAGCTCAACAACCAGTTCGTCGCCCAGTGACTACAGACATGATCGAAGTAGTCCACAGCATCGCTCCACACTTGTCAGAGGCGCAGATCCGCCACGATCTTCAAAGGACCGGATCTGTCCAGGAGACGGTGGAGCGTGTGCTGAATGAAGGAACGTTACCACTGCCACCTGGTTATGTAGAACCACAGAATGACGGAGGCGATGAGAGAAACAAGGTGGATAATATCAAAGCCGAAAACCTGTTGAAGAAATATAACGTTGATGAGAGTGCATCTTCGTCTGGCGTAAAGACTCAATGGTCAGATTCTGCTGAAGTTAGGGCCAAAAGCCTTCAGGAGAAAAAGGCTGAGATGATCCTCAAGGCTAGAAAGAGACTAGAATCTCAGCTGAAGAATGAACAGGACCTCTCTGAATTGACTGAATAAAGCTTTGCGAGTATTACGAAAATGTATAATCAGGATCAAATCTAAAAGGTATATATATCTGAGGATAATAGGAAACTGAACACGTAATAAAAGAGGTGTGAAAAAAGAGAGAAATGAACCTTCATTGCGGGCCTCGTCAAAGCGTAAAGGTTCAATACCAGTGGCACATAAAGCAGAGAGCTTAATGTTGTACAAATCTCATTCGTTTTCTTCAGCAGTATAATACATCGCATGTGCAAGAGAGTCACTGGAGTGTGCAGTGTGCAAATAGCTGAATTGAGTCATGATGAAAGCAGATTAAGCAGTGTTGTATATACTAGATGGTATTTGAATTTTGGGGTATCTTGACTTCAGGGAAAACGGTGCAAGCCCAAGAGCCAGCACATCTTTTGAGCAGTGGAAACTGCTCTACAACCTGTGAGACTTCTCAAATGACAGTGACTCTTGGACGATTTCCACTTGGGGATACTGCTCTACATGCTGGGAGTTAGATTAGATCCTTCTGGCGCTACGTCCATTTTTTCAAAGGACTAATTTGGAGTTCTTGCCAGTACCCATCTCACAGCTTTTTAGTGGCATACGGATATACTCTTTACCATCCAGGAACAACAAAGAAATAAACCGATGCTCTGGAAGGACCATCACCATCACTGGTCTTGCTTTTTCTTAAGATATCTACTATCTACCCACATTGGTTACCTGGGATACCAAGCGAAAGAGTTGTAAGGTGCAATTCCTTTGGTTCCAGAGAAAATGACTCCTAATCCATTGCAGTTCCCCTTACAGATAGATGAATTGCATTAGATGAACACTCTTTCTCTTTTTGTCATGAGGATGCCTATGCCCTTTCCCTCTTCTATTGGTCGTCTATCTATGGACAAAGAGGGTCATCACCCACAAGATTATTGTGAATACATATCTGTACAGTGTGTACTTCTCAATATAGACAATAGCTCTCGATGGGGACATCTCTTATGAGTATTTTTCTTAATCTTGATAGTTGTTGCATTTTCAGATCTTACAGCCGTAATGCTTCAGTCTCTAGGTTATCGCTGACCAACGAAGATCACTTTCAATACATAATACATTCAGTTGGAGCAGGTTGACAATTGCTTCCTCATCGTTCTGTAATGAATGAGATCTCGCACAATGATCATCGTAACTTTACACCGGATTGCTCTTTCATTATTCTCCCACTGTCTGGGTAAGCGATCAAACTGCTACATCTGAACCTCTAGCAGAAAGGTGAAGTGAAGAAATGACATAAAACCCATTTATTATTCCTGTGTTCCAATTGCTACTTTGTGGATGTGGTTGTCGTGGTTGTTAGCAGTGTCGGTGACAGTCTTTTCTTCTGTTTCACCAGGGGCATATGTACAGCTGGATCCTTCTTCTTCAACAGGTCCAACACTATAGGAGGAGTGTCCTTCTTCGTAGGGACAATGTCTGTAACACGTATCTTTGATGGTTTTGTGGGTGTAGTTTCCAACTTGTTCTTCTTTATCACTTCGTTGAGATCCTTAACAGGTGAACGTTTCTTTGATGAAGAAGGTCCCAGAACCTGTGGTTCTTCTAAATCTGGTAATAAGGACTTGAAAGGAACTGACAACGGACTACCAAACTCACCCTCTGCAAACTTCAAACTGGTACAGAATCCATCTGCAGAACTGACAATGAGCGACTGTCCATCATTGTTCCAAGCTAGATCAGTTAGAGTGCTATAATGTATGCTGGACACCGAACCCAATGCCTCTTGGTGCTGTGTATCAAAAATGATCACAGAATCCACAGTAGCAACAGCATACACCATCTTATAAGGTAATCGGAAAGCATTTGAGCTTTCTTTGTCCAATTCGTAAAACACCGGAGAGAATGATATCACCAACGCGGGCTTATTCATCCCTGGTAAATGTGCAACTGGGGACTTATTGAGACCCTTTCGTGAGTAGATGTACACTGTGTTCAAAATGTCATCTCTGGCGTCATCACTGGTATTAAAATTCTTTGCAATACCAGAAGATGTGAGTAATAGGCTCCCATCTGGCGAGAAGCACAATCGTCTGAAGAAAGATCGAAGACTCTCTGTATGGTACAGCATCGTACTTTTCTGTTGATGTGGAGCCACAGGAGTGTTTGGTGTTCCAGACATGGGCGACGATCCTGGGATTAATTGCGATTTCTCTTCTCGCCTCGTTGGGATCTCCGTTCTCGAGCTCTTTTGATAAAGGCATGGATTCAAAGATCGATCCTTTGTGGCCTTCAGTCTATAGACGTTGACTGAACGATCCGCGCTCTGTGTCGCCAAAAACTGGTTCAGCGGATCCCATGCAACACCTTGCACGTAATGACTATGATCTGCAATCTGATGGACTTGATGACCGTTAGAGGCATCATACACTCTAGCAATGTTATCTGTGGATCCAGTAATGATATACTTCGAATCAGGGGACCAAGCGATATCATAAATCTCTGAGTTGCTTGACCGGCACACATAGTTCATTGCCCATGATTCTTGGGCATCGTCATCCTCCTGACCAAACTCCTTGACAATAGAATCTGTCCTACTCCAGATCATCACACTGCCATCGTCACCAGCAGTGGCGAGCAATTGGCCCTTCGGATCAAACCGAACAACATTCACCGCTTGTGTGTGTTTTGCCAGTGTGGATAGATACTCAACTTTGGTCTCACCTTCCTCATTCCTTATGATCTTCCAGATTCTAACATTGTTATCACCACCACTAGTTGCAAGTCTCTCTGATGGCTTACTGAGTTCATTTGGCTGGTAATGGACACTATATACCGGTTGTTCGCCATCATGCCAGTGAACAGTCAAAATGTCAGCCTCCATTCCCCTTAGGACTCTATAATTTCGAGTTAAAATACCAAAGCAGAGACACCGAAAAGTTGACCAATTTGTGAGGTGAGAGACCAAAAACGCCAAAACGCGAGTTTCGCGTCTCTATTACCCGGCCGAGGATCTCTCATACAAAAGCTTTTTCACTTTGCAAAGTTTTCTCGCCTTCTCTCACTACCAAGGCTTTTTCTAAAGCCGATGGGAGTGTTTCGTATCATCTCTTCCTTGGTCCTTGCGGTGCCAATGTCGTAGAATCAGCATCACAGACGTGGTACTTATCTCTAAGATGAACTGACTATCGCTAAGAACTTCGAAGAATATGATATGAACATGTTCCCTTGCACATTTAGTCAAATCCCACTCGGCACGGATTGAAAACTACGTCCTTGTGGTGCCGATCTTGTGCAGAAATGAAAGGTGGCCCCAGTGTCGATTGATATACTGATACGGCACTGGTTGGATAGTCTTAGTGCCTTTGTGATTGGAGTTGTTTTCTTACCCCAATCATTGGCCGGTGTATCCCTACATTCCCTTTTATTGAAAGTGTATTTTCTATAATTCTCCCTATACATGCTACGTTAGACGCGAACACTTTGATTCTTCATACCGCAGTTCCTTACTTTGTAACCTTGGAATCAGAAGTGATGTTATATTTAATGATATGAGTAATCATCGACTTGATCTCAATCGTATCCTGTACTGGCCTCCACTCTTTGATCTCTAAGAAGTCCTCTGGTGCTCTCACTGCATTCCCACGAGTAGCCACTGCCAATATAGGAGGATCAATCAAGGTCTCTATACCCTGTGTTGGCTCCAACAACAAAGCAATGAGCTCATCATTTGTTCCGATATGTGAAACCTGCCATGATACTTCTGGAAAAGTCTTGGTGAGTTCCCTATATGTCTTTCGTGATAGCATACCTCTGCTCAAAGGAATGTGCTCGAGTTCAAACTTATAAGAATCAAGGACTTCATTCGTGAAGATATCTGGGAAATTCGATGTGAGACATGGAATCAATTCAGCTCTGGTCTCCTCCTCCACATAGTATGAGACAAACATGAAACTCTTTTTCAATGTAAGCTTGGCCAATGGAGCTTTTTTCTTAGAGTGATCCATCCAGGTATTATGTTTATCAATCATCTCTGAAACGATCTGTAATTCCACGTCAGGATCAAGATGCATCTTCTCGCTGAAGACAGGTATCAGACTATAGACCATTTGTGGCCTCACTGCTTCGATGTACTCATTCAGACATCTTTCAAACCCTGTGATTTGACTGGCACGATCATCGAAGATCTTTACCAACGTTATATTCTTATAGAAGTCAAAGATGTCAACTAGCACTTGGGTCTTGAAAGCCATAGTCGTGTCAAATGTCCCCTGTTTCAGTATGAGAGCATCACACTCAACCCCTTTGGCCTCTAGAATGTCTGAAATCACATTTTTGAACTTCTTGTTCTTTCTGCCTGTAAGGATGATTGTCAAGACGTTCTCACACTCGTTGGACATCCTTAACAACTTAACTAAGTCCTCATTCCAGTACTCATTCCAGGTCTCGCTATCACTTTTGCACATCTGTCTCAAAGGCGCAGGGTCTTGCCACCATCCACCATCGATCATGGTTGCTGGATTGGTCAATGAACCCAGTGCCTTGTCAGTGAACAACGCAGGGTTGGGCAAAGGTGATCTGAAAAGTGTATTATCAAAGTCATAGACGTGAAGATCGGTGATTTTTTCAACCTCAGGTGCATCGGGCCTCTTCAGACAATCCCAAAAGAGGATGGGGTTCTTGTCACCGGCACTGTAGAGCCCAATCGCATTCGCCTTCTTCTGTCTCTTTCTTGGAGGTGTGTTCGTTGTCGGAGGCCTGTGTCCTTGGGCACTTCGAGGGGCTGTAGCCATACTGCCAATTGGTTCTTCCTCCAAGAAGTATAACAGAATGTAATATTAAAAAGCTCTATCGTCTTGTTCATTGTAATTGATTGCAGGTGTAGTAAAAGACCCATCTGCTTACATAATCTCATGATGAAAATAAAAGGCAAAAAAGAAGTGCTTCCACTCAGAGTCGAACTGAGGATCGCTACATTACTAGTGTAGCGCCTTACCAACTTGGCCATAGAAGCTTCTTCGATGTTGGAAATATTTTCTGTTTACTTTCCTAAGTATAGATCCCTTTTGAAGACAACGTACCTCCTAAATGCTAGAAATTCCTGCTGCTACTAATCTGGTACTGGTTTATTCCTGAATTGAAGAACTGACAAAACTCTTTTGATCACTCAGGTGTTTGAATTAGGATAGAACTTTCCCATTTTTAGAGAAAAAAAACACAAAGATTTCATGAACTTTCGAATGAAACAAACGGGCTCTACATTGTTGTAGAAGGAGTATAAAGGAGATTCAAGTGGGATTAACCGTCTTTGCATCTACCAATTAGATTCAGAACACACAAATGATCCAAGGACTTCCACCCTGGCAGGGAATTGGCGTATGTGTATTCATCCATCATTATCCCGCAAGACTAACTCTTGAAAGATACCCACAGTCATCATCTCTACTCTTGGATATGGAAGTCACTATTTCATCTTTGCAGAGGACTTGAGCAAATCTGAGCAAATCTGGTTTCAGTGTTGTCTTACGACACTTTGGATCTCTTATCTTATCGCCATTTACAAGAGCCCAGGCTCACCACCAAAGGATTTCCAACCAAAAGAAGGCCAATGGAGAAGATGGTGTAAGAAGTGTCAATCGTACAAACCAGAGAGAACACATCACTGCAAGACATGCAAGAAATGTGTCTTGAAGATGGATCATCACTGTGAGTATACTCCTTCCTGCTTTCACTCGCGGGTTCATACTAATAACATCAAACAGGCCCATGGACTGCGAATTGTGTTGGACATGAGAACATACCACACTTCCTCAGATTCCTCCTCTGCGTGGACTATACGAACGGATATTGCCTCTACCATTTGTGCAAACGTGTCAAGAGTTACTGGCACAATCGTGATCTGCCCATCTATCTTATCTCCAAAACCAATCTAACTATGACCATTATACTCACTCCTTTATCGATCATGGTGGCCATAACTGTGGGAATACTTACTTTCAGATGCTTTTACAACATCTTATTCAGAGGGATGACTCAGATCGAGGGATGGGAACAGGAAAGAATCGAATCTCTGTTGGAGAGTGGCAGATTGTATCCAATTATAAAGAGAAACTATAAATTGATCTTTGGAAAGGAGCCCAAATCTCTCATCTCATGGTCCACAAGCCATAACATCCTCAGAGATACAGTGGATGAATCTGATGCCTTAAATATCGGCATTGATGACTTTGTTTTCCCATACGACGTAAACCCATGGGCAAACCTCATCAATGCATTTGGATATCCATGGAACTGGTTGCTTCCATGGGGAGGCCCAAGAGGTGATGGCCTCACTTTCCAGAAGAATGAGCTACTCGATTCGTATGATGAGGATCTCAGCTCTCTGCCATGGCCACCCGATGGAAACCATCAAGACCGAGTTGAACAGGTCATCGGACAACCTGATGAGTTCAGAGATGAGAATGAAAGGATTGTACGGAGAAGAGTTCTGAGTCCTGACACAGATATTGGAAGAGCAGAGTGGACAAATGATTTCGGAGAGAAACTTTCTGATTTTGGTGTCGATATTGATGCAGAAGAATGAAAAAGAGGGCTCTCACAATCAGCTCTAATTTACGAAATGAGTAGAACAATCGTACACTACAAACGGATCTTAAAAACAGTCAACAATATATTTTTTACAAGGGCTAACAACAAACAGCAAAAGAAGGCCTCCACCTTCTCCATAAAAATCAAAATAAAAGGTACAAATGGTAATGAACGATCATCCCATCTTCGCATCACCGTCATTGTCAATCTCACTGGTGATTGCAGTGTTTGTCGTAGCTTTGGTTTGCTCACTGATCACAGTAGAAGTGTTGTTAGAGTCTTCCGTAATGGCAACCTCTTCAGCAGTGGTGTCATTACCCTTAAGCTCGGTATCATCTTGTGGGATGGTTGAATCAGCATCAACGGTAACATCTTGCTCCAACACAGATGTGATAGCTGGGTTCACTTTCTTAGCCGTAACATCAGCAATAGTTTCATCACCCTTGTCAATGGTTTGGTCCTCGTCAGCGATTTGCTTCTGGGACTCTCTTTCCCGCTTCTCGTCCATTTCCTGAACAAATTTCTCTGGATCTTCGGATAGAAGTTTCAACTTCTCAGTCATATCCGTCAACTCTTCTTCATTGCCTATAAGAGCAGCAGTCTTCTCTTCAAAAATTTTCTCAAGCTTCTCAACCTTATTATGAGACCGAGTCTCCTTTTGGACATTGTTATAGACAGAGAATCTCGTAAACTCATCGTGAGAATCAGACTCAAAGAAAAGCTTGTAGTTATCACGAGCGACCTTAATTCTCAGCTGGGAATCAGTGTAGCCATCCAGATCAGTTTCTTCGGCATCTTCAAGTGTTTGGCTCTTCAGGAAAGGCATTCTAACCTCACTAACATTAACACCCTCAGTTGGGTGAGCAATAACATAAGAAGTCAGATAGTAGTTCCACTTCTCTTCATCCGTAACCTGGTCCTTCAAAGTGAGATCGTCCAGTGCCACGTATTCAATGCAGACATGATGCTTCGGAGCGTTGAACTCAATTCTGAACATGTTATCATCAGGATTCATGTTTGATCTGACAAGATTACGGTATACAATTTGATCCTTAGCACTTGTGGTCGGTTCCTTTCTATTCTTCTCAAAGAGCACGAGAATTTCAGAAGAACGAGAATCAGTCAAGATGGAGTGAAGATGCTTAACAAGAGACTGAACGACTTTCTCCACACTGTAAAGCTTGTAAGCTCTGTTTCTGTAAGCTTGACGCAAAGACTCCTCAAACCATTGATGTTCAATGTCACCTTCGATAGCTCTCTCGGAGAAAGCCAGCAATTGAGCGTATGCATCGGACTTGCTGAATTGTAGACCCATCTCTTCAAGCTGGTTAGAAACCAAGTTCAAGTCCTTAGCAAATCGAACATCAGAACGAGACTCAAGATCAGCAGTGACTTCAGTGTTAATCGCCTTGACTTCACTCAATCTGTCATAGAGAACTCTCAAATGACGGAAAAAGACGTATACATTAGTGTTACCAAACAAGTTGAACACAGTTCTCTCCTTGTTCTCAACTAAAGTAGTTTGTGCCTCAGAGTTGGCAGTTTGCACCCAACTCTCACCAGCAGTCTCAGCTTGTTCTTGAACATCTCCCTCTACCTTCTCCACAACTGGTTCATCCGGAGTACTCTCACTTGGAGAAGCAGTGCTATCTGGTGTGTCATCCTTGTAGGTCTTCTTGGACTTACGAAGAACATCCTTGAGTAGGTCAGTATCACGATGACGCTTACGACCATTCACGGATGGTGTAGATTCAGAGTCTGATGGAGCAGGTGTGGCAGCAGCAGCCTCGATAGCAACGGAAGAGCTGCTAGGTCTTTCATCTTGTGGGGAAAAGATTCTCTTGTTGATAGCCTCCTCCGCAGCTTCTTGTGGCAAGTCAAAGAACAAAATCAGGAAAGACTTGAAGAAGTCAAAGAGTCTCTCCTTATCATTTGCAGAGTAGGAACTGGAGTTCAAGAATACATTGACAAATTTGGCAATATCATACAAGATCTCATTGTCAAAGAAGTCGTAGTCCAATTGTTTTTGGGGTTTTGGAGTCAATGGATGCAATCTCTTTGTCGTCTGTTCAGACTTGATGGTGGAGATCTCAGAAACCAATTGCTTCGTAGTCAATAGCTTCTTATCAGCTTGCTTGAAAGTAAGACCCAAGTGGTCAAGTGACTTGAAGAAGACCTTTTGTTCCATCTCCCTCCAGATCTTGTTCCATTCACGGTGGGCTCTTCTCCACTCTTCATCCTTCTGCTTGAGCCTCTTCAACACAATTGGGACAGCAGTAGCAGGATGTTCATGTAACGCATCAATAACTTCAAATCCCTTCTCCTTACCATAGATCTTACGAACAACCTTCTTATAAATGGTTTGGGAAGTGTGACCAAGACCACTTGGAAGCTTGAAAGCAGCCTTTTCTTCAGGTGACATATTGGCGATTCTATTAGCGATTGTCTCCAAGGTTTGAATCGTTCTCAAGTTAGACTCCATGTAAAAGTCATATTCATGTCTCTCCTCCTCGATTCTGTGCAAGATCTCCTCATATTGATTCTTTCTGTGCGCAATAAATCCAGAATCCTCAGAGGCCCAAGTCGGATGACCAACCCATTCATCGTTCAGCACTTCCCAACACATCTCATCTCTTCCGGAACATGGCATATAAGTTTCAACCTTTGGCAGCTTTCTATAAGATGGCCCATATGGCTTGCACAACGTCAGGTCCAATTGATGCTTCTTGAAAGTGATGTTTTCAATGTGTAATGGCCCGTGGTCAAATCCAACGTAGGTTTTAAACCAATCAAACAAATCATGATGAGAACCAATGAACCCTTCAACTCTCTCAACGAGGACTTTCTTATCGATCAAATCTTGGTTGTACAAGTTCAGAATCTTCAAGAACTCATTATAGCTCTGTTTGCTGCCAATAGCCTTCTTGACTTTATCAAAGAATCCAATCTCCTCCATCAAGGTAGATGTCTTGTTTGGTGGTTGCACAGGCTCAGGGACACCAGGCACCAATGTTGGAGATACGACATCATCTTGAACTCTGCGTCTGGAACCAGAGGCAGATGATCTCAAATTTGAAGTTTGGATCTCTCTATTGGTATACTTTGAAACATCATAGTTGACCATTTGATCATTGGTAACTTCAAACTTCTTAACTTTACCAGCAACAGGCGGAGAAAAGTTCCCCACGGGTGGTAATTGACCTGCCTGTTGATAATATTCAGCTTGATGTTGGCCACCGAAGAAAGCACCAGTTGGGTTCGCGTCTGGATCAGGCAAGAACTGTTTGAAATCCTCCAACAAATCGGGAGCATTCTGGAACAGGATAGTGACTTGCTGATACACTTCCGCTATTGGTTTTTGTTCTCTCTGATAAGTTTGCAGAATCTCCAGGAAATGTTTATAGATATCTGGTTGGTTAGCAAATCTCGTTTTGATCTTGTTCACATAATTGATGGCATGGTTGAACTCGACCGGTCCACCAGACTTGCGCTCAGCGACTGAACTACCTCTGTTAGCAGCAGCAGCTTGGAGATGAGACATCGAAGACTGTTGATCAGTTTGGCCATACTGACCATGTTGGTCGTGCAATGGCGCCTGATGAATAGGACCAAGCTGTTGAGGTTGAGCTGGTTGGCCCTGTTGACCCAAGGCACCATTCTGCGATCCCCATCTTTGTGGTTCAGGAACGACATTAGCATTCGATTCTTGACGAGTGGTGGTGCCCATTGGAGTAGTCACTCTGATTGGATTTGGATCAGACGGGTCCAGAGAACACTCAATTCTGTAACCCGGTGGAAGGAATGTGTTAAAGCCTTGGATCAGAGCAGGACGCCCTCTGAATAGCGTAGAAACTCTATCAATGACACCAGGCGTATCAATAGCTTGACTCTTGAAATCCTTCATGATATCCAGGAAATGGTTATAGATATCAGGTCTGCCTTGAAATTGAACTTTGACCTGGTCAAGATAAGACAAAGCGTCTTTCACATTCAATGGTCGATAAGCAGACAGTGGGTTTGAAGAAGCAGCAAGTGGTTTGCCAGATTGCATCGGTGGTGGTGGCTGTTGCGGCTGTTGCGGCTGTGGTGGTTGTGGTGGTTGTGGTGGTTGATTTGGAGCACTTGGTTGCTGTGGCTGTTGCGTCTGAGGACCTGGAAGGTTATGTGGAGTAGGAGGACTGACTCCGTTATCATTTTTGAGTCCAAATGCAACTGACGATTTCTGAAGAAGTGATTAGTATGTGCGCACTTTTGATAAAAAGTCTCCAAAAGAAGTGAAAGGGATGGGATACATACGTTTGATGGCAGCATAAAGTGGGACGAGTTATTCATATTACCTACGTTGATGGAAGGCAAAGAGAAGTAGCCGCCTGCTTGAGTGTGTTAGTAGAGCTCTCGATGGGATGCTTGCGTAGGGTCCTAGAAGAATACAACGTGCCAGCCCCTCAAAACATTCAATCTCGGGCGCTTGGTAGATAAGAGTTATCCATGGCCTTCTGATAGCCTTTGACGCCATAGCTAAACGCTGTACAATCCTCAGAACTCAGGCATGTAGTTTTGTACTTACCAGACTCCATAGATGAGTGTGAAGGGAGGGAGGACGGTGGAGGTAACACAGGGGCGCCTTGGCGGCTAAACGGAAAATGTCAGTATCATCATCACTTAATACCACTCGGCGAGTTCAATAAATCCAGCAAACGCAATTGGGTCTTCTCAATCGTCGATAGAATAAAAGCTGGTGAGATGGGATATAAAGAACTCGCCATAGCGAGAAAAGTACTCACTGTTGTAGCGGCAAGCCAGGCTGTCTATTCACATCACCAGAGTCGCCATGAGGCTTCCATGGCTCCTGGTTAGACATGATTTCGATAGCAAAAACAAGTGTATCACCAGTGCCTAAGGTGGAAAGTTCTTCTGTTGTGTATCTCTGTTAAAACAAAAGGGCAGTGAGACAGAAAAGAAGGCTCTTAAGTGCACAGGGGTTTTCTCTCTGTGTATCTTTATAACTCTCTCTTTCTCCTTCTCTTGATGGCGAAGAACAAAAGCAATGTGATCTTTCTTGACAGCTTTTTCACTCTTGTCTTTCCCCTGAGAGTAGCTTTGGTGCCCTACAGGTGCTGTGTTTTTAGAGAGAGAGAGAGAGAGGCGCCTGCCGATCCTGCGGGAGGTCCGTGCCGGGTAACCCGGCGAGACGAATGCTCATAACGCACTGTGGCGCGAACCTATTGCACAGGGGCTCGTAACATCTTTCGCGAATTTTGGTAAGGTGTACGCTCGACAGGGTAACACATTTACACTTCGCTTCGAGCATTTGTTGATGGGAAAGTTGTGGACGCAATATCACACTAATTCCAATACAGCCACATACAACCCAGAAATGAACGCCCCAGATCGTTTCGAACTCTTCATATTACCAGATGGTGTGCCTAAGTATGTCCCTTAGCTGTCTTTATAAGTGATGGTTACAATACTTTTCAAGATGACCATGAGACTAACAGGAACAGACTCAAGATCGACCCAGATCCAAAAGTGCCGAACGCCGCTATCGTCACATTCGAGAAGGAGGACCACACGTTGGGTAACTTACTCAGAGCCTATTTAATCAAGGATGAAAGAGTCGTATTTGCAGCTTATAAAGTTGAGCATCCGTTGTTTGCCAAGTTTGTAATGAGAATTCAAACAGAAGAAGGATACTCACCAAGAGAAGCGCTGAGAAACGCATGCAATGGTCTCATATCGCAACTCGAATCGATTAAGAATAAATTTTCGGTGGAATGGGGTTTGAAGACTTTGGAACAAGATGGTGATTACTGATTCAAACTAGAACAAAAACTTTTGTATAATAGAGCAGGTTGAACCTCAAAATGCATACGATGAAAACGACTACCCCGATTAGTAAACAGAGAAGATTAAAAGAGTAAGAAGGCAGTAACAGAAGTTAAGATTCAGTTATGATGATCATGGTGATCGTGATCGTGATGGATCATTAGCAGAGGTATCATACGGTGGAGCTCGGTCGTTGCTCGTTCTTTGATTCAGTGAGAGTGGGGCATGTGAGATCGTAAAGAAGAATGAACCCTGTTGAGTAGAGGAATGATCTCTTTAACATTTACCTTCCTTGTTATAACATGTTGAAACATATATCGTCTGAGTTGGGTAGAATTAGACGTGTTAGTCTGAGAGAGTGCTACTTGACTGTTCAAGTCTACTCCTATGAATTGCTGGCTTTCCTGTTAAGAACTCTGTGAAGAGGACAGTGAGCAACAGACACAAGAACTACATAGCTGTGGAGACAGCATAAAGACAACCAGGTTATTTTCCTATGTAGGAATAATACCATGATCATCCTTGTAGGTAGTGAAAACGTTGTAGATATGATTAGCTACGCTCTGAACACTTGTCAAACTGGTAATCATAGCAACCGCAGAGAGGAAGAAAATAAGTATGAAACATAGGCCGTCACGTAGAGGATTGGAATTATTTGTGAAGAAACTCCAAATGGACATCCAAGCAGCCAAAATCTGGATAGCATCGGCTGTAATTCTCACAATGTTATACCAACATACACCCTGTACATCCTTTATCTCTGGGTATAACTCGAAGTGAACTCCATAGACAAGTTGATATACCATATCGCTCTTGTGCCATTGACATTGTCCAACTCATAAGCGTCGAAATCGACAACGTCAAGGTCATACTAGGAGATGCCCCAGCATGTCTTGCTTGAGAAATCATCACTCTCAGAGCTGTAGTTTCCATTGACGCCAAATCGGTAGAGCTTACCAAGTGCAGTATCTTTGATCTTCGAGCGTCAAATTAGCATTTAGACCACCGCTGTATTATTGGCTGATCAAGTTGGAGACATTGAGATCGCTGTTGTCCAACTAGATGATGCGTGTTGATAGACCTCTTGCTGGTTGGGTGATAAACCCCACCATCGCAAGAGCAAAGGCAACCGTTGGACCAATCAGAGCAAAGAATAGTGCGAGAGTCGAGACCGCCAATTAATTACTCTAGAGTGTTATTATACGTCACCATGGAAGTCCCTGTATGAAGGACATACTTCATACCTCAGAATATATGGTGCGTCATTCCCTCTCTCAATACCCATTTCTTCTTTCAACAGTTCCGGATAGTGAGTCATGTCAAAACAGTAGCTGTACACGTAGTGGTTGATATCTCTTGTCTCATTCTCCAAACTGATAATTATCAACTATTCTAACTTAAAAATTACTCTCTACAGGCCTCTGAGTTCTCTCAAAGTAGTATAAAATGCCAAAAAAGGAAACTACTCGATTCGCGACCTTCGATCCCCACAGAGAGGCATGCCGTTTTTATCCTCCTCCAAGTCTTCACCTTTTCAAGATAAGAGACATGCGCATCAAATCTTTCCAAGAGTTAGCAATGACGCTTCTGTAATAGAAATCACAACCAAGAAGTATGATTTGGCCAAATTTTCCTTTTGGACCGGGGGCCAGGTCCACAGCGAAGGACTTACTAAAACCATCTGCAGCCCAGCACAACCCAGTTCTTTGAATGACAGTGAATATTTTGGACGAAGCTGTCTTTTCCGACTTGGTGATCCGTAAGGGTGAACTGGCTGTGTGAATAAATTCTTTGGAATAAAAGAATTTCGACTATGTTTCCCTAGAAGATCAATGTATGGTCCATCTCTCGGAGGAGAAAGAAAGAATATATATCATTCATGCCAGATATTTTCACTCTGAATCTCATCTATTATAACAACTTGCTTAGGTGGTTACTTCCCCGTAGGGATATCGAAAACTACCGATATCTTCATGGGGTTGAAGGTCTGAAGCTTCGCTTGTTCTGGGAACCATTATATAAGGTAGAATTTAAATCTCTTTTCACTTTGACACTCTATATGCATACGAATTTGGGCCCACTAAAGAATGAGTTCCCAACGTTGGAAAGGCTCTATATCTTCCTTATGGAAGATGCTGACCAAGTGCCTGAGCTCAAAGCAAAGAATTTGATCAAATTGACCATCAGTTCTAGTAGAAACTTGGGAATATGGACACGCGATCAGGCGAGAAGATGGTATCCTCAACTCATATCGTTCTCTTACAGCTGGTCACCTCGTGTTAACTTACTATAACTTCCTTTTTTGTTCTGCTTTTACTTCTCCTTCTTCTTTATCGCCTTTTTTCCTCTTCCTCTTGTTCTGTTAAGCAGTCCTCAATATTCAAATTATTCGACCAAGGTGGCCGAATATTATGATGAACGGGATTAATATATCGCTGTTACCTGTTGCCTTTGAATGTCTTGCTGCTGGGTTCCAGTTTCAACGGTCATAGACAGCATCCGGGTGAGTTGATGATAGCTATTTTTGTGAGAGAAGAGTTCAGATAGGTACAATAAGTTGATATAATACTCCTATTAGTCGTTACGGGCTATAGGATGGCCTTCATTTCCTAAATTCCTTTTGTCTCCTTAACCATCACGCATATCGTGCTTAAGCAAAATTATAAAGAGCGATTATAAAGGTAGCTCTTTAGCTCTTTATAATTTCTCTTTTAGGAAGTGAGCCTGCTATATGAAAACACCAAAACTAGAACAACTCTTAAGAGATCAAAGAACGGAAGAAGAGGGCCGGGAAATAGAGAGAAAAGGAAGCAGATGTACCTTTTCGCGATCCTGGGAGTCTGGACACAAGTGAAATTTTGCTATTTAGACACCTGTAGAAGTATGTCGCCCACTGATTCCTCTCACCTGCCTCGGTCTCAGCACAGGCTCAGGACTTCCAGTCCAGAGGAAACCAACATCCTTAATTAGACCTGCAATCGGATACCCAATACGTCCGCATCCTCATCCGAGAATTAGCTACGGATGTCGAACGGATAGTGAGGAATCCATCCCCAAGTTATAGTTATATTTTGCTTTAGTGGAAAGTGACAAATTTGCATCTATGGGGAGTTTTATATAATTATGGGTGGGGTTTTGAATTAAAATTGTTGTATTTCGGGTGGCTGTTGTGATTTTTGTGCTTCTACAAAAAAAGGCATATCAAAAAAGTATGGTGAATTGCAAAGAGTGTGCTGGATAATAACTGCGAATACTTCTGAGAAGAAGAAAGATGTAATGAACTCTAAGGGTTAAAGAGGAATGTCTGATCAATGACCAGCGATCAGAGCTCCCTATAAGTTTGAGAGTGCCTCATTTGTCGAACACTCTCCAAACCCATCCGTTGCAGGTCTATCCTTAATTCCTTATTCAAACTTCACACCGAAGGTCCAAGGAACTATACACAAGATTCCTCAAGTGGAATCATTAAGTTTGAACTCCCAAGAATCCAATTATGGAACCTGTTCAAACAATGGAAGTGGCTAACTAGTAACTATAGAACAGACATAAAAAAGTAGAGATGGCACTCCAACTATACTAGTCTATTATTTTGTTACTTGAAGTTTGAGTATCAGAGACGATGGGCTAAATGTAGGACGAAGTGGCTTTCTCTGTCAATGAAAGGTCGACTGATAACAGCAGAGAAGAATGGGCAGATGCAAAGCGCATCGTGTATCGGGAGTTTCATGTTGTTGGTGCCGCAATATGACAGCCTGGTAATAGAATGTATGAGAATTCAGACGATTTCTTTATTGGGCAAGTGTCTCCAGCAGAGATCTGTTCAACCATTGTAGCTCAATGCTCATTGAAAATCATCCATGGAAGATAGGGACATCGGAGTTCTTGGCCAGTTATTCTACTTTTCCTCTTTCCAAATAGCCTCATACCATATGTCCAAATTATTTTCTTATAGAGAGCAATAAAAAACAACAGAGAACAACAGGAAATCGTCAACAGACCTCATAAATGTCATTTATGATTTATCGTCCTAGAAGGATTTCTTTCAACGAGATATATCACATTATACTAGTCGAATAATTAGGAAGTTCAGAATTCACATTCGACTTCAAGCGAATAGCGTCGAATAATGGAATATGACCCATTCGATCCCATCACTATCTCATTCCATCTTCAGCATCGCTCTACAGGTGGAATATTCGGTCTGTTTTACCCAAACTTACTCATGAGCGAACACATATGTTCCTCGCTGCATCTAAATTATGACGAAGACATTCGGCCTAGGCAACGAAGGTTCCACGTGCCCTACAGAGCAACCATATGAACATAAGGGACGTCGTACTATTGGCGTATTGTGTGCACTACACTATCCAACAATTGGGTTTGGACGGTTTATGTTGTACATAAAAATCTCTATGCCCTTTTCCTTGTAATTCTTCAACGGCCGCTGTAGGACCCTCTCTCCACCAGCTGATCTCCATAGCATCCAGGTGGCTATGGACCCAGGCGTGCCAGCGGACATTTACACCATACAGCTGTTGACTAGCAAATCTGGCAATATATCATATTCCGTGGAGTGTTGCGTAACTGCGTAGGACTTAACAACCACCTACATCTTCAATCTTCTCAGGGGGGGGGGGTATTATTATTATAGATGACTCTCTAAAGTAAAAATAAAACACAAAAAAAATGTAGAAATACATGGTTCATGATGATGCGTGTGTGTCACATTACTCTTTGTTGATCTTATCTTTCAATGCATCTTTGATCAATTCAAGTTTTTCTTGAAGACCAATGTCTTCGCCAACGCTTGGAAACCTGCCTTCTCTTAGCACTGTAGATAGAAGACAAGTCTCAGAGTTACGTTCAGGTGATATGTATGTGATCACAGATCCAGTCTGTGAGATGCAAATCTTATGATGGTCTCTGAAGTTGAATTGGATGGAACCATTGCTCATCTCAAACATCACGAAAAGTTCGTCTCTTGTGTATCTTCTTAAAAAGATCTCCTCTTGTTCGACCATAGAATCATCATCATTGGAGACTTTACACAAGTTCGTTTTCATGTATCTGGCAAAAAAGTCGGCAATCTCAACTTGTCTTGATAATTGGGATGGAACACGAGAAATGTTGTGTTCCTGCGCTAGCCATCCATCAGCTGGATCGTTTATAATGTACCAAAAGGACTGAGAATGGTTGATGCGTAACAGCGTGTTGCCATCATTGAAAAGAACGCCAATGTCGTCGGTGGAGAGTTGGTAAGAGAAACCATGCTTGTTGGAATAATCAACCCATTTACTGATCAAGATTGGAGTCTTCATTTCCACGTTTGGAATCTTGGTGGTGGTTCTCATTCTGGATTGGCGCTCTGATATCACAATACCATTCAATGTGTTTGTACATTCCTGTCTCAAGATGGCAATAGACAGCTTCACAGCTTGGTTTCTCATACTTCTTCTCATAGGCAAAGCTTGATCATCCAGTCTTCTGGCCTTTCCCAATTTGGTCGAGGCAGCGTCCTCATATTTTCTCTGTCTGACAGCTGGGTCGGTAATCTCTTTGTACTTGCTCTTGGTGTTACCTGGTGATAAAGATTGTGGCAAGAGTGTCTTAGGTTTCTCAGATTCCAAATCCGTTCTAAGAATCTCCACAGGGTTCACATGGGAAGATTGAATCAAACCAGCGTTACGCTTGGCTTGCAGGAAGTTCATCTGGGATTGAGGTCTATCCAAATGGCTATAATCTGGCGGACAAACCAAGGTTTCAACGGTGATCTTCTCTGGGAATGGACCTTTAAAGAAATCGTAATCAAGAATCTCATCCAAAGTTGGTCTCTTCAATGGGTTAGTAGTCAAGATATCCTTGATCAACTCCTGAGCTTCAGGGGAGATTGGCTTGTCTTCTGGGAAGCCGTAGTCATTGGTCTTGATCCTCTCATAGATCAGAGAAACATCTTTGGATTGAAAAGGTGGCTTGCCGATCAACAATGCATATATCATAACACCAATAGACCAGATATCAACTTCATAGCTGTGACCAGTCTGTTTGCCAGTCAAGACTTCTGGGGCGATATAGTTAGGGGTACCGCAGATGGTGTACTTACGATCAGTATCAGCTTGTAGGACGGCGGCCAAACCAAAATCACCGATCTTCAAGTTCATGTCAGGATCGAAGAAGATGTTACCTAACTTCAAGTCTCTGTGGATCACTCTTCTGGTGTGCATATATCTGATACCGCCGATGATCTGAGTCATAAAAAACCTAACTTCTGGCTCTGTGAGAACTTTTCTTCTCTTCAACAAGTCCATCAAAGACTGGTTTGGGCATATCTCAAGTAGGATATAGACATTTGTATCATCCTCAAAACAATCAACGAATTGAACAATGTTAGAATGGGACATAGACTTGTGGATCTTGATCTCAGAAAGCAACTTGGTTTTGGTCTTATCGTTCTTGATCGAGGCCTTAGCTACAGTCTTTGCCGCAAAGACTTTGCCGCTGTCATCTCTAATCTGAAAACATCTTGCGAAACCGCCTTCACCGAGAAATAAGCCTCTCTTGTAGTCCTTTCCAGTTCTCGTCCTAATCAACGAAGGCGGTGTCTTGCATAAGGCAGACAACTTCTCTTTCTTCTTCTTTGGCTTGTCCTTTAGAGGATGAGAATCCTTCTGCTCCTTTGGGTCATGGTTCTCTTGATCCAACTTCCTCGTGGACTTCAATGGCGTGATCTGCGCCCTGGCGTTGAGCTCTCTTGCTCCAAGGGCCTGTAAGGGTTGTCCTCTCACGGTGGCCATGGTCTGAGTCTTTGTGTACGGTCAATGGGGGTATAAGGCGGTTATGAACAGAATGCCTTTATGGTAGGAATGTTCAAACGAATCTAACAAAAAAACAAGGATGGAACTCTGAATCTTCACACTGGCAACTTGATCAATTGTTTTATTTATTGTCAAAGTCTTTATTCAATTCTGTGCCACAAAACGGGAGAGCGAGCAACAGCACTGAAAGTGTATGAGAAATCTTCAAAAAGAGAGACAGAATGACACAAATACCGACGAGTGGTTGAGAAGGGTATTGGCTGGGGGTATTGAATTCTTCTTAGATCCAGTAATGGAACTTATGACGATGTAAAAGGGTCGATGTAGTTGATTGCCTGGGATTTTGTCCCAAGTTGAGGCACTCTTGAAGTTTATATCGGTTTTATTTGTATTTCGTCCAACTCCCCAAAGCGGGAATAAGTAAACAATAATAATGCACCTGTTATGAGCGCGCACTTCAATTTAGAAACCCGAAAGAAGGAAAGTAACAACACTGGGTGGGTCGTTTTTGGGTTGGCACGAAAACGAAGAGGTGTAGAGCATAAACCAGATGAAATTTCATTCATGACTTCAGGTGAGTCTTGACTCTTGACGCAATGACTCCCCATATACCTGGCTTTGATTCTCTTTTTATCTAACTCTCGATGTTCATGTTGCCATGACAACAGAGTATCTCTTAGATCTTGTGACGATTTTAGAGCATGTTCAGCTCTACTAGATGACTTTTGTAGACTAGGAATGCTTTCAACCGTGAAAATCGTATACAACACTGCAATCTACCCAAATGTCCAAAAAGCGATCCGTGGGCTACAAGGGTCACAATCACCTCTATTTTATCTATACTTCACCATCGATCATTTTCCTTCAGAACGGCTTCTTAGGGTTTTCACGTGACTTCCCAAAAGGATTTTCGCGCTTCGAACGCGATGGGCCCTTGGATCCACGTAGAGCTTTTTTAGTTCGCTCTTCTCCTACAAGGCACTATAGACTGTTCAACGCTGATTTCCCGTTTCCGCCACACGAGGCCTTTTACTACTGTACCTCAAGTGGTTAGGTATATACACAGCTGGACACTTACGAAAAGGGCAGCTTCTCACAGATCATACCAACTTAACCTGACACGCTCGAACTTTAGTGTCAAACCACCACCAATTACGCAACGCGCAACAAGAGAACTCACGGCAGTATTCAATAGAGACCTCAGGATGAGCTCAGACTCCGAAGATGATATTGTTCTTTCCAAAAGATCGAAAGGTATGTTTTTTTTGGTTTACTTGGTTACCAGGACGAATGGGACTAACAACTGTGCAGTGAGAGAAGTTAAAGAAGAAGAAGACTCTGAAGACACTCCACTTGCGCAACTATCACAAGCGTCACAGCATACATCAAACACTCCAATCTCTCCTGATTATTCTGATCAAGCCATTTCTGCCGCTTCCAAGAAAGCAAAAAAAACAACGAAGCGTAAAACAGAGTCCGCATCACCACAGCGAGCAAAGAAACCAAAGAAGGAGAAGGCCAATGGTACCAGTAAGCCGAAGAAGAAGGAGTCCAAGTTGAAGAAGGAAGACACTCCGAAGAAGGAAGAAACTCCGAAGAGAGAAGACACTCCGAAGGAGGAAGTTGAGGATGATGGTGTTTACAAGTGGTGGGAAAACCAACAAGATGACGATACAATCAAATGGGAAACCCTGGAGCACAACGGTGTCATTTTCCCGCCTGACTATGATCCTCTTCCAAGTCATGTTAAACTCTACTACGAAGGTAAACCTGTGCAGCTACCGCCTGATGCTGAAGAGGTTGCTGGCTTCTTTGGTGCCATGTTAGAAACTGACCATGCTAAAAATCCTACTTTCCAAAAGAACTTCTTTAATGATTTCTTGAAAGTTCTCGAAGAATGCGGTGGCTGTAATGTGGAAATTAAAGATTTCGAGAAGTGCGATTTCACAAAGATGTTCAATTACTTCGAATCCAAGAGAGAGGAGAAGAAGGCCATGACGAGTGCTGAGAAAAAGAATCTCAAGGCCGAGAGGGACGCATTCGAAGAACCTTACAAGACCTGTTTATTGAATGGTAGAAAGGAACAAGTCGGTAACTTCCGAATCGAGCCACCGGGACTATTCAGAGGCCGTGGTGCACATCCAAAGACGGGTAAGTTGAAAAGACGTGTAAAGCCTGAAGATGTCATCCTGAACTTGGGTAAAGAGGCTAAGGTTCCTTCGCCTCCTGAAGGTCACGAATGGGGTGAGATTAAGAATGATAACACTGTTTCTTGGTTGGCAATGTGGAGAGAGAACATCTCTAACTCAGTGAAATACGTCAGGTTTGCTGCTAACTCTTCTCTAAAAGGTATGTCTGATTTTAAGAAGTTCGAAAAGGCCAGAGAATTGAAGGGCCACATTGAGAAGATCAGAAAGGATTACCGTCTCATGTTGAAAGATCAACTGATGCTTAACAGACAGATTGCTACTGCTACCTATTTGATTGATGTTTTTGCCCTAAGAGCTGGTGGTGAGAAAGCCGATGATGAAGCCGATACTGTCGGTTGTTGTTCTTTGAGATACGAGCATATTACACTGAGTCCACCAAACACTGTTATCTTTGATTTCTTGGGTAAAGATTCCATTAGATTTTATCAGGAAGTTGAGGTTGATTCCCAAGTGTTCAAGAATTTGAAAATCTTCAAGAGGCCTCCGAAAGGTCCAGGCGATGATTTGTTTGATAGAATTGATCCAAGTGTCTTGAACAAGCATTTCCAGAAGTACATGCCAGGTTTGACCGCTAAGGTTTTCCGTACTTATAATGCTTCGAAGACCATGCAAGATCAATTGGATTTGATTCCAAATGAAGGTACGCCGGCTGAAAAAGTTGTCAAGTTCAACGCTGCAAACAGAACTGTTGCCATCTTGTGTAATCACCAACGTACAGTATCAAAGGGACATGAAACTTCTATGCAGAAGATCAACGATAAGTTGAAGGAGATGATGTGGCAAAAGATTAGACTTAAAAAGATGATGCTTCAATTGGATTCCAAGTTGAAGAAGCGTAAGGAAAAATATTTTGAGGAACTTGATGATCTTACAAAAGAAGATGAAGCTACAATTCACAAGATCATTATTGCAAGAGAGTACGAGAAGTACGAAAAGAAGTTCAAGAGGGAGAACACCAAAAAGGCTGAGAGCCAGGAGGAACTCCTTCCGGAGTCCACGTTAAAAGAGTGGAACAATAAAGTAAAAGAGTTGGAGAAGGAGTACGCTAAGGAACTTAAAACTGGTAAACCAGAAGTTCCAACCACAGTTACGGTTGAAAAGCTGGAGGCGCAAGCTGAAAAATTAGAGCAAAGAATCTCCAACACCATGCTTCAAATGAAGGATAAAGAGGATAACTCCCAAGTCGCATTGAGTACCTCCAAAATCAACTATATTGATCCAAGATTGTCTGTGATGTTCTGTAAGAAGTACGACGTTCCTATTGAGAAGGTGTTCACAAAGACATTGAGAGATAAGTTCAAATGGGCTATTGAGTCCGTAGATGCAGAGTGGAGATTTTAGAAGCATTAATACATAGTCACCTGAAAAGGTCGAAGCGAAAGTAAGGTTAAAGTAAGCTACGTCTATACTGTAAATAGATCTTGTTTTGTCCGTGAAATGTCAATATATGACTAAGATTACGCCATAAACTATTGTGATCTATCAACCAGCGACATAACAGGTCTTCAACTATAGCTTATGTGTTCTGTCTAGAAGCATCAGACCTCTCGCGCTTTCTAGCTAGTATTCATGGCAACAGTGTTATTGGGTGAGGAGGTATCCTGGTTTGGAGATCTTAAGAACCTGAGTATATAAGGGTTCACCACGCATCTGCAGCTTTTACCTCCGGCGCCCATCTTGTGTACTTAGAAATCAGATATTTCACAATAACAGACATATTGTTGTTCAAGGCAAGAGAACCAGATCACCTTATATTACAATGCTCCATGAGTTCGAACTTCAACTTGTTGGCCCTTCCATTATAGCTCCAAGTCGAAGTGCAGATGGAAGTGTATATTGTTTGTTGATGAGATCATCAACTGGTGAGCTTAAGGGAGGCTTCTCATTTAATGTTGGGTCGGGATTCTCCGATCTTTGGACGACGAAGGTCAAAAAACAGATCTTAGTTTCCCCGTTTAAGGTCATGGCGCCAATTTTGAAGGATTTTCACGTGAATGAAAAAAGTACAACCCTAACAATACTAGTCTCAATGATCTTGCCAAAGTTGATCTTATAACGGGATGCGCCACTGTTGAAAGTCCGAACGCCAAAATCAAAGCCAAAGGCAGAACATTCAAAAAGATTACAGGCAGTTGGCTTTGTTTATCTTTCTCGGTAGTGCCTGATGCCTAAGCACTCAGCCAAGACTACTCAGACTGAAGTTTGAACCGTGAGCAGTGAATATTAATAATTATCACGGCAGAATTCCAACTAATGCGCTCATATGTTTTCTCTGCTAATTTAGAAAATAAAGCGCATGGGACTGACGCGTCAAATGGTTTTTAGGCTGCCTTGTACGCGTCTCTTGAACGCGTTCCCTTGCAGCTTTCGCATGCGCTGAACCTTCCACAGAATCCTCAGCGGGCAGTTGCGTTATACTGAAATTCGAGCAGAAAAGAGCTTTATGTAAATCTTTCGTGTTCTCCTTTCTCTGCTACTAACTCACTGCATAAGAAACCAGTAGGCGATGATACCGGTGTTCCTTAAAGTCCTCTTATTCATATGCGCCGCACACGCTGGAAGCTCTATCAGCAGCTCCAATATAGGGTCCTCATCGGTGACAATCACGACAACAATGGTGAACTCCACGGCTGAAGCCATGCCCTCAATCACAACGACTTCTTCATTCACCTCTTTGGCCTCTTCATCTTCCTCTTCTTATAGTGCTACATTCACACCGGTGGTCCCTATAGGCAAGAACCCCTTCATTCATATGGAGACACTCCCATCAGAACTTGTATTCATCATTGTTGGCGTTGTTCTCGGATTATTGTTCCTCGGTCTCTTCTTGACCAGACTGATAATGTGGTACTGTTCCAGCAGAGCTGCGAAGAACTCGGTATCACTTACACAGGCCTCCATGATGGAATATGATCCGAGTATCTTTCAAAAGAAACATATGGCCAACCATTCTGTGTACTCAGTGAGCTCTATTAGTACGAATGTTGGTTCTATGTCTTCCGTGGATCTATTGGGCTCCACTAGCTGCCAAGGAAGATCTTACAGAAATGCCCTTACTAGGGGGTCAAGAAGTTCTTTGTTCATCTCACCGACAGAACTACTCACTATGGGTGCTGTTGGTCAGAATGGGACGTATCTCAGTTGGGATAACTCTCCAATTGAATCGCCTCAAACCAGTTATGCCCCATCCAGCTGTGATCCTTCAAGCTGTGACTTGGAACTTGAAAGAGATAGACGTACAATGAGTAATAGGAACACTAGAAGACCTCCAAGTGTATACATGGAGAAAATGCTAGATGATGATCTTACAGACGAGTCCAGTGCGCAGTCTTTTGATGCTCGTGCGGATGAGAAAGTGTGACAGATGTTGATTTTTGGAGTATATATAGTTGGGTTCTAGGTACGGTTTTATAGATGTTCTAATGTTCTTCTTTTTCTCTTTAATAGACATATATATTGAATAAATATGGATAAATAGAATAAATAATGAGCTCTTTCTTGGCTGAATAAATAGATGGAATAAATAGGATAATAAATATGATTAACGGTCAACTTCACCAAAGACAAGATCCATGGTACCAATGATGGCAACAGCATCAGCCAAGAAGTGGCCTCTAGAGATATGGTCAAAGACACCCAAGTGAGCAAAACCTGGGGCTCTGATCTTACACTTGTAGGGTCTTTCAGAGCCATCACTCACGAGATAGACACCCATCTCACCCTTTGGTGCCTCGATAGGGACGTATGCTTCACCTTGTGGAACTGCGTACCCTTTACTAAACAACAAGAAGTGGTGGATGAGTGCCTCCATGTCCTCTTTCATCAATGACCTTGGTGGTGGAGAGATCTTGTAGTCCTCGACTTTAACAGGGCCCGGTGGCATGTCGTTACAACACTGTTCAATGATTCTCAACGACTGTCTAAACTCAGCCATACGCACCAAGTAACGATCGTAACAATCACCATTCAGACCAACAGGCACGTCAAAATCGACCAAGTCATAGGCATCATAAGGCTGCGACTTACGAACGTCATATGGGACACCGGAACCTCTGAGCATGACACCGGAACAACCGTAGTTCATTGCCTCCTCTGCAGAGAGGATACCGATTCCCACAGTTCTCTGTTTCCAGATTCTGTTATCTGTCAACAACTCTTCAGTCTCGTCGATACGATCGCCAAATTGAGTGGCCCACATGTAGATGTCATCTAGCAAGCCCTGAGGGATATCTTGGGATACTCCACCTGGTCTGAAATATGCAGCATGGAGTCTGGCACCGGAGACACGCTCATAGAACTCCATAAGCTTCTCACGCTCCTCAAATCCCCAGAGGAAAGGGGTTAATGCACCGACATCCATCGCGTGAGACAATATAGACATCAAATGGTTCAGCACTCTCGTGATCTCACCAAACATGGTTCTAATGTACTTTGCCCTGATTGGGACTTCCACGTTCAACAGTTTCTCTGTGGCGAGAGCAAATGAGAGCTCATTGGTCATCATGGATACATAGTCCAAACGGTCAAAGTATGGCAAGGCCTGGAGATAGGTCTTGGACTCAATAAGTTTCTCAGTACCTCTGTGCAACAACCCAATGTGAGGGTCTGATCTGATGATCTCCTCACCTTGGAGCTCAAGGATCAGTCTCAACACACCGTGCGCAGCAGGGTGCTGTGGCCCAAAGTTCACGGTAAAGTGTCTAATCTTGGACATATCCTCCTTCGCGTACTCTAGAGCATCCCTGGTATCCTCATCCATGAGGTCCAAGTCCTCCAGTAGAGTTGTCGCCTGGTACGTACCCAAAGGGTTGTTAATTCTCTCCTCCTGAACCTCATGCAAGCGTGGTTCTGGACGCTTTGGGTGGTAGGGGTCCATCTCGCTGAGGCAGGCCTTGGCCGTGGAGAGCTGACGAGTAGGCGCTCTCACTTGAGATCTGACAAAGGCTGTTCTGGCAGCCCATTGGGCCCTGAGGGAGTGGCGTAGCATCGTTGAAATGTTCTCTTTGTTGTTGCTATCGATGTTCGCTGAAGTTGAAGTTCGAGCCCCTTAAAAATTCATTGGGGAGAAAAGAATAAGAGTGGTAAGCGCACTACATCAATGGAGGGCTCAAACTGCTTCTATTTAAACTCATCAATGACACTCAGGGGCTTTGTATAATGGCCAATTGGCTTATACACAACGTCTTCCAGCCCAAAAGCCCCAGGCCCACCAACTTCAAGCCCACGAGCGGTATCGGTCCATAAGTTACTTGGAGAAATGACCAGCACCACCACCAACAGACCGTATTTGTAGTCTGGGGTGCCTACAGCTTCGCCTGTCTCAGAATCAATCACAGTAATGAGGTCTGGGACACTTGCAACAACTTCTCCGTCGAGCTTAGCAACCAGATTCTCGTTCTGAAAAGGGATTCTCATTGTACGCTTATTAGAACGTTCAATAACAACTTCACCGAACACATACCCCTTGTGGATCTTCTTCTCAACCCCGACAATCTTGCCTTCGAACAGCTTCTTTGCACTTGTCGGCTTGATGGAGTCAATGATATATTTACAGAGATTAGCAATGTCGGATCTCTGTCTCGCAATGGATACAGCACGTCCGATTCTCCAGGCCAACGAAATGCTGTTCTTGATCACTCTGTTGTTGACGTCCTTCACAGCAGCAACCATCCCGACGAAGACTCCAAGTTCACTCAGAGCGGCTCTCAATAAACTCTCTGCTGACTTGTTCGACTTGGTTCTCTTCACCAAGACATCGTTACCATTACCATCACTGAAGGCACATGGTGAAAAGCACGGCTCATCAGAACACACAACAGGAGTGATCTGCCAAATCATAGGATATGCCCTACCCATCAGATCAGCATCAACAACTTTCCTATCTAGTTCGGCACCTAGTAATAAAGCCTGGAACCCATTACCACCGCCAATCTCTAATCCTAGCACCGTGTCGATATCACCACCGAAGTTAACCATGTTATAAGCAGTCATGATCTCAGATCCTTGAATTCGTTCATTGGCCACAGTTGGTGATCCGACAAAAGCCACGCATATTGAGCTATAGCCCTTTCGGGAGTCAACATCGATAACTTTCATCTTTAGTCCTTTGGCCAAAAGGTTCCTTGCAATTAAGTATTGCGGGTATGGATCTCCTCCTCCTCCACAGCCAAGGATATAGGTACCGATTCTCAATAACTCCAAATCTGTTTGCGACAGGTACCATACTCCTTCAGCAACAGTCGGTCTATACTCGGTATAGTCGATCTCTTCCTCTTCCTCTCCACGACCCAGGGCATCTTTTGATATAGTTTCCACCACGTTATCAAGAGGTGACATCTCCAGCTCTCTATTTTCCATGTGCTTCAACTTCCCATAGTCAACGTCAGCAACTATTGTAACTTCGAACTTGTGCATATTCACATATGGCAGCTCTTCAGAACTAATATCAACAACTGTGATGGAGTCCTCCATTGCACCATTCGCCATAGCTTTATCACGAGCCTCTTTCTTCAACTGTTCAATAATAGTCTCCTTATCATCCAATTTACCAAAAGATTGTGCCACAGCGCTAACCTTACCAATTGCTGCACCTATAGCATTGGCAACTTGAAAGAACTGTGGCCTCCATACTTCAGATGCCCCTTTGATATTATCTGGAAGGATGAATGAACCACCACCGACTAATAAGACAGGGATGTCTTCTGGTGAGGTTTTCATACGATCAATCACTTTCTCAATAAGGTGTAACACAACACCCCTATATTGCTCTAAAGTCCCTCGTGAAACTCTTCCTCTAATTCTTTCTCTATCACCTATGGCATAGATCGTAGTATCACTTCCGTCTTCCAATTGTTCACTGATGGCGACATCGGTAGTGGTCAATATGGATCCACCTCCCACAATGGACTTTGAAAAGTCATTTCCAATTGATTCAGGTCCCACTGTGAGTTTTGCATCGATTTGTCTGACGATTGAACCACCGCCTAGACCTATACTTTCAACCTGAGGCATGGATAACCTCGTTTTCACACCTCCGATGAATGAAAAAGATGAAGTCTTTCTAGGATATCCATTAGGTAGCAACAGTCCCACATCTGTAGTAGTGCCACCAACATCGACGACAATGACACTCTTTCCTTCGAACTTTCCCTGGAGGAACGATGCGCCACGCATAGAGTTCGTCGTACCCGATGAGAAAGTCTTGATAGGTATTTTCAATGCCTCAGGGATAGTGAGCACAGTACCATCATTCTGTGTGAGTAATATAGGAGCATCAATGCCGGTGCTCTTCACTGCCTTCACAAAAGTATTGATGATGCTATTGGCGAATCGTTTGACTGATGCATTTAATATGGCGAGATTCTCACGCTCCAACAGCCCAATGCCACTCAGCTTATTCGAAGTGACCATATGAACACCTGGTAACTCCTTCTCAAGAATCTTGGTCACCTCGATCTCCTGTTCGGTAAACACAGGCGAAAAGATTCCAGAAATAGCAACAGTTTTCAACCCTAGCTCCTTGATTTTATGAGCGTGCTCTCTAACTTCTGACTCATTGATTGAAGCAATCTCTTGACCATCCACATGATAGCCACCCTGCAAATAACCAATATATCCCTTCATCAAATGTGCCAAATCCTTAGGGAAATCTGTAAAAGGCGGAACATTCTGGGAATAAGGACCACATAATCTCAATACGGCAACTTTTTGCAACCTTGCCTGGTCTCTTTCCACGATAGCATTGATGAAATGAGTGGTACCAATTGTCACACTAAGAACATCCTGTTTACGAACATCTCTCTGAGAGACAAATAGTTGTTCAATAGAATCTTGGATACCCTTTGACACATTGTGAGACGTGACTTGTTTATTCCAACTGACCACACAGGAGCCCACGGAACTCCTGGAGGGATCTAACAACACAGAATCAGTGTTTGTTCCACCAACATCAATACCAATGAGATAAGTCATAGCCCTTCAGACCCTTCTACCAAACGATTAGAAAACAAAGAAAATTGATGCATTTCATGGTGTTGAAAGTTCATGCTGCCCCAAGTCCGCTGGTTTTTCAGATCCGCCTTCTCGCTGTCTCCCCCCTCTACCCCCCGCAACTCCGCTGCGGGAGCAAACGGGGATTCCTTGTTACAGAACTAAAAAGGTCATAAACCTCTACAGGATCCTATTCAGTTTCTTTGCTTTATTGTGCTTGTATAAAAACGTTTAGCTAGTTCGTTTTGCAGCCCCATTAGGTGATTTTGTAACCAGAGAAGTCAGAGTAGTACATATTGTTCAACTCATCCAACCCTTGCTGTCCCATATCATTCCAAAATGTGTCAAAATCGTTGAAGTTCAACTCAAATGGTGTGGTACCACGCTTACGACTATGATCATCTGTGGTCAAATTATGCTTATGCACTTGGGACTGTGGCTGCTGTGATAATGATACTTGGGACTCAATGTGGGACTGTTGAGACTGTGGTGGCATCGGATCATGATTATTGAGATTAATGGTATTCATCAAGTGTCCTTGGAAATTTGGAGTGGTCACACCGCCATTGAGTAATTGATCCTTATGCACATCTGCGTTACCAGATTTCGAAGGCCGTGGATGCACAATCATTGGTCTTTGTGATCCTTGTTGAGTTTGAATCTTTTGGAAGTCAATCTCGTTGATCTTCTCCACAGATTTCTCCAATAATGCATCATCAATCATGACACCCAACTGGTTTTGAAAACTATAGGCCTCTTGCTGACGCTGTACTGCTTTTTCCTGCTCCATTCTTGTCTCTTTAGCATTCTGATCATTCTGGTCAATGATAAAGGAGACCATACACTTTTTCAAATACGACTCTGTCATATCCGCACCACCAAATACATTCGACACGATGTCCTTCTGATCTTTTTCCAACTCAACAAGATTTTTATTGATGCTCTTTTTCAAGACATTCAACACTTTGAAACTCTCCTTCAAGATTTCAGGTTTTAAGATGAATGCATCTTCACTCAAAACTTGTAAATCATTGAGCATCAAATCGATATCAGCATACAAGGAAGTCTTATCCTCCAGCGATGTACCCTGTTTCACTAACAACATCATAGATTGAATCACTGACCCTGTGAAGCTTTGATGAATCTGAGGCAAGAACAATGGGTTCTTCAAATCATAAATCGTTCTCAAACGCCTATACACAGAAAACAACGATTTTGCTGTACTTCTTGCAACTTCCATTGCCACTGGGACGTTATCCTGTAAATAGTTCTGATAGAGTCTGAATCTATGGATACAGATACATGTATGCAACATATGGTGTTGAAAATGGATCCTTGAGTCCAAAGTATATGGCAATGTCCCCTCTTTATCCAACTCAAAAAACCAAGATTTATTCGTATGGCACAATTCGATATCAATCTCCAATAATCCCTTCAGTGTCTTATCGTTAACTTTCTCCAAAGCCTTCAAGCTCTTTGATCTTTGATGCCTCTTCTCAAACATACCATTCATAATCTTCATCATCACAGCACGGTAGATATTGAACGAGTTATCCGTCGGCTGGTTTATTGAACACACTTTGATAGCATCCGGTGTTATATCAGCATCGTTACAATTAGAAGGGAATGGCACGGTGGAGTTGTATGATCTTATAATTGGCTTGACACCCAAGGATAAAGATCTGAAAGTGTCACAACCACAAATGTCCCACCAAAGGCGGCGTTTCATCTCCATTTCCAACAAATTTGGATTATCCTTGTCATCTTTATCTAGACCCATCGCATGGGCATCCTTGATGGCCTTGGATAAGATGTCATTCAACTGCTCAGCTCTTTTCGTGGCATAAAAGTACAATTGACATAAGGAGAACCATTGCAAAGTGTACAAGTTGAACTCTGATGATGATTTCCTTAGCGAGTCCGCGATGGTAACACACTCTTTTGAAGCACCAAACCAAATCTTATGGGATCTGTCAATCTCTGTAGAATCGATGTTGATGAAGCCCTTCGGAAGATGTATAGCTGCAAGTCCTAACACCATGAATAAAGTGGCCAGCCAACCGATATCAATGTCATCTTCGTTCTTCCAAAATTCCTCGAGTGTCTTTTTAAAACTTGGATGGTGTAATGAGTGATAGATGTAGTCAATGTTCTGCAAATAAAAATCCACAAGCAGGTTTGTCTGGATCTTGGAGGGTAGAAGCTTGATATACTTCATCTTGTACTCATGCTCCCTCTTCTTCGAATCACCCGGCGGAGTAGGTATAGAGTTCTCCTTTGTCTGCAATTGCTTCTGCAAGCTCTCAATCATCAATCTATTCCTCATATTTTCGTGTTCTAAGAGTTTAATCCTCTGCTGTTGCCAGTCCTGTGAACTCTGTGGTTGCATGGCAGTCACGTTTAGCAAAGGAGGTGTTGGAACCCTTGTGGAATACGGCATCACAGGGTTCTGCAGCTGTTGTTGTTGTTGTTGCTGCATGGGTACAGGCATCAATTGTATATTCTGTCTTGAGGTTTTCAACTCTGTTGGAGTCACTCCTCCACTCATCAGTCTCTCATCCTTTAGTTCAAATTGGCTGAATGAAGCGCTATTCGGCTTCCTCTTCTTCTGCACCTGTGATGAAGAAGTACTCGATGACTCCTCCGGTGATGTACCATCCGATTCTTTTCTCTGTACTCGTCCAAACTTGAGATTTGGCGCTATCAACTCTTGGATATTGTTCAAGGGTTTTGCAGGGTCAGCTAGACACTCATCAATCTTGGTCTTTCTCCCAGATTTGCACGTCGTACATGGAATCTGTAGGTCACATTTCCTTTTGAGTCTCCTACAGGGACCACAAGCGTGGGATTTCTTCCCCGATGGCTTTGCCTGTGACATCTGGTTCTTAAAGCTTGCCTTGATTGCTTTTCGCCAGAATAAGTCGATTCAAGTGACCTGCACACAATACAATCTTGAAGCACGCTAAATTCCTTGCAGATTCAACCCTTTGGTACCTAAAATGCCTTCGCGTTGGTGTTTGTGTGTGTGTTTGGTTACAGGCCCAAAATTTCTTTTGGGCCTTCAAATTTGACGTGGGAAAAAGCAATCTGCCATGTCCCTTTTCGTCCTACCAGAGCGTCAGCATCCTCGGCTTTAGTGAGCTCGTGCTATTGTTTTTGATGTCTTCTGATATAACAACCTGTTGCCTAAGATTATACCTCAGATTATAGTGAACCGTACCTGTATCTTATCTCATATTGACAGGTATTGCGGGCTTCCTTCAACCCCTTAAAAAGCGGATCTCCTTTGTATCTGGCCAGAACAAGCGGATGTCTTTGCGGCATGGAAGGAAACCACACGGCTTATTGTGAAGACCAGATAGAAGTGCCTTCGAACGTCATGGATACACGGCTATACATATATCTACCCTTTCGCACAGGCATTTATAGTACGGCACAGCTTCGGTTTTAAGAAGGCTTAAGTATATGCTATAGTGTATATATATATATATATATGATTACAAAATTCTATGTAGGATGACTGACTTATTGACTGCTTTTGGAAATGAATGATTTTTGTAAATGATCTGTAGAAGATGATCTGCAGAATTATCGACGCTTTTTTAATCCTTGATCTCACAGGATTAATAGTGTTTCATTAATTGCTGCTCTAGTTCCTCAGTAGGATACTGCTGTGGTGGGTTTGGGATTTTAACCCTCCATTTCTCTTCACCATCGACATAGATGACAAATGTAGGCCACCATACGACGTCGATGCTCTTTTGCACAATGGCACCTTCCTCATTGAGACCATTGATCTTGTAGAACTTAGCCAATGGGAACTTCTCAGCCAAGTCCTTGTACAATGGAGCCACGACGGTACATGGTGGGCATTGAGTTGAGTAGAAGTCTAGCACGACAACTTTTGTGGAGTTGACAGCCCTTTGGAAGTCCTCCAAGTTTGTAATCTCTTGTACTAGTGTTGACATGTGGGTTTTGGTGGCTATAGAGTATATGAAAACCAAAATAAAGGATCACAATTAGATCCGGATCCAGATCCAGATCCAGATCTCTATCTTGATAGACATGAGATCCCTATAACTTTTTATACATCTGAAAAGAAACCAAGCCTCGGAACCTCCCTCCAGTTGGAAATGCGGATATCGGAATTTTTCCAAAGTAGAACAGATTTTTGGTCGATCCGATTCTCATTTCTGTGGCTAAAGAAGCGGGAATATACCAATAAAGGGATCTCCGCACGAGTTCTGCGGAGATGGTGGTGTACTGTTCGCCGTTACCATACAATAGGTTGTTATACGTACATATCAACCAGAGTATGTGCCTTGCTGATATCTTTACCACGCACACAATGCGGACCTCAAATTGTGTCAATTTCTTCAGCCGTTATATATTTGTCGTGATGCATGACAGTCTTGCAAAGCTGTGGACCAAACCTTGGATTCTCCAGGCAGAACACCAGCCAATGATCAACTACGGCACGGGCAGTTACAGTTCTCGCTCTTGTCGATCTCTCGTACCGGCTTCTCATGGAAGATTCCGGAAATGTGTAGAAGTGGTTTTACAAGATTACAAAGAGGTGTTCACTAGGAAAAAAAGACATAGTTAACACCTAATACCTGGTATCAGGGAGCTATACGTCCGTCTAAGTGTTCCTCACCGATGTATGAAGACACATATATATCTATATATATAAGAATATATTCCTACTACATAATCACATTCCCGTTGTCCTTTTTAAACTTTCGAAGCTTCCAGCCCCATAAATCCCCACCCCGAGAAGTTGACACTTGACAGGTGTGAGACATGAAGCAGGAAATCACATTCTCTCGAGAAGATTCAAAATAATGAAAGACGGTAAAGACGTGGAAGTAGAAGACATTACCCATTTACATTCACTCTTCTTGCTCTCACAGTGCCCCGCCATCCTTAACTAAACTGACCCCCCTTGATGGGACCCCTTTTGTTGGGCCATCGCCAGCCGCAGGACGCAAAGCTTAAAAAACTACCACCCCATCCATTCCCTTACTCCCTAACAATAATTGAAATCCTACAATACTCGTTAAATGGTCGATTAAGCACACAACGACACCATTTACAATTGTATTTAGCGGACATGTAGCACCTCATTTCAGCTTCAAGTGGGTCTGGCCCTGCCAGCCACAGTCTCCTGAGTCTTCGATGAATCTGCCCCGAGATGTTGATTATCCGGCATGAAAATTTTGACCCACTGCAAGTTCAAATATCTTAATCGTAAAATCTGGGCTATTTAAAGTGGTTCAGTTTTGCTCCCTTTCCTACAACAAAAATCGCTAGTTACACTCATAAACAAAGGGGTATAAGGACTTGAGTTGATTTGCCTCCTCTATACGCACCTGAGGATCTCATATCGAATCGCAACCCATAAATAAACGCAAGTGCCACCAGAGATATGACACTCGGTTCTTTCCTCCACAAACTCCAGGTGAAGGATTCGGACACTGTGATCACAGACAACTGGAAGTCTCCCGATGTGATCTGTCTCCCCCCATCTCGTCGTACTTGGGGACATTGGGATTTCCTTGGTTTCTGGAACGTAATTGCCCTGTCTATCTCCACATGGCAATCGTGTGGTTCCTTATTGGCTCTGGGGTTAAACGTCTGGCAATCAATGGTGATCGTCATCCTCGCTAAGTTCATCATTCTAGGTATTGCTTTGTCCCACGGTTGGGGTGGTGCAGTCTGGCATGTGGGTTACCCAATCTATGGTCGTTTCACTTTTGGAATGTATGGTTCATTTCTCGCGTTGATACAAAGAATCGTGCTCTGCATCGTCTGGTATTCTGTCCAGGCTTATACCGGTGGCCAGTTGATGGCCATCATGCTGAGTTGTATATTTTCGGGTTTCAACACTCTTCACAACACCCTTCCTGAATCTCTGCCTATGACCCTGAAACAATTTGTCGGATATATCATCTACAATGTCGTCTCGATCCCATTCCTATACATTCCTCCTGAGAAGCTCCATCATCCTTTCAAAGTGGTCACTGTGATTGCCTTCTTTGCCGTGTTTGGTACTTCTATTGGTTCCATGGTACATGCCCATGGCGCTGGTGACCTCTTAAAATCAAAATCTACCATCGAAGGTAGTGCAGCTATGGGTATGGCATGGATGCACGGCATCAACATCGTCATTAACACCTACGCGGTGGGATTGGCCAATCAGCCTGACTTCTCGAGATTTGCATCCAAGCCAGGAAAGCAAGTCTGGGGACAAGTGATCTCCATCTTGGTCTTTGGTACGGTGGTCCCATTGTTTGGTGTCTTGGGTACTTCTGCAGCATCCCAGTCATATGGTAACGTCAACACGTTGAACTTGTGGAATCCACCAAACATCATCGAGCAGTGGTTGTTGGAGAGTTATGATGCTAAATCTCGTTGTGCGGCTTTCTTTGCTTCCTTTGGGTTCTTTATCTCCACTCTTGGTTTAAACACCATCGATAATGGTGTCTCTGGTGGCATTGACTTGGTTGCTATCGCACCAAGATGGATCAATATCAGAAGAGGTGCCTATATCATCATGATCATCTCCATTGTGATCCAGCCATGGCAGATCTTGGCCAATGCCGGCGTCTTCTTATCTGTGTTGGGTTCATACGGTTGTTTCTTGGGCCCAATGATTGGTGTGTTTACTGCTGACTACTACATCGTCAGAAAGCAGAAGCTCAAGTTGTCAGACTTATACCGTGGCAACTCTGATTCGATCTATTGGTTCTGGCATGGTATCAACTGGAGAGGTATCACCGCCTGGGTCTGCGGGTTCGTCCCAGGTATTGTTGGATTCCCTAGTGTTAATCCAGCATTGACAGGAGTCCCTGAGGCTGCTATCAAAATATTTTACATCTCTTTTATTGTTGGATATCCTATTGCCTTCTTGGTCCATGTTGTGCTCAACTATTTCTGGCCACCGCCTGGTATTGGTGTGATGGATGAGTATGACATTTACAAGACATTCACTAAAGAAGAGGCGTTGAAACTTGGTGTCACTCCAAATGAGGCTTTGGACTACGAGAGTGACAGTAAGACCAGTGCTGAACAGGTCAATGTTGAAGCCACCTCTTTGAAACATAGATTGCTGAATAGGTTTAGATGATGTGGCTTAAGACTGGCATTCTTTTTTGATTCTCTTTTCAATTTCTCTTCTTTTTCATTCTTTCCTTTCTAGTATCTATTATATACTGATCTTCTAATTGCAATTTATGTTCTTTATCTTTGTGTAGATCTCTGTCATTCTGGGATATTTCCCCGGACTTGCAGGAACGGGGAAGACGAATTAGAGTGATAAAAAAGCACAGAGAAGGACCTCTGTCATTCAATTGAGGGAATCAAATATGTGCATGGACCCTAATGGTAATGGTCCATGGAATGATAAATCTTCTGATGATTCAATTAAGTCAAAAACAAAACAAAAAAACTAAGAGTGGATCCCAATGACCAACTTGAGCTTCCGTGTCATCGCTCATTCGCCACCGGCGGTGGCGTCTCCGAGAATGAAAAAAAAGTATAAAGCGGCCGAAAATCGCCACTGCCTTTAGCTAACATAGACTACAAACAACAACAGAAAGTACTATAATAATGGCTAGAAGAACAGGCTCCTCCCGTCCAGCTGTGTCCCGTCCAGCACCATCTCAGCAGAGATCTGCTCACTCTGCTGCTGCTCCAGTGCAACACCAAGCTCCACCACATCAACCAACCGCATACTCCCAGCCAGTTCAACAACAGCAGCAACCAGGTATGTTTGCCCAAATGGCCTCCACCGCTGCCGGTGTCGCTGTTGGTTCCGCTGTGGGTCACACCATTGGTGCCGGTATCACCTCCATGTTCGGTGGCTCTTCCTCTTCGCAACCAGTGGAACAACAACAACAGCCAGTTCAACAGTACGCTGCTCAGACCTCCCAACAGCAACAAGGCAGTGCTGTGTGTGACGTCGACGCCAGAAACTTCACCAGATGTTTGAGTGAGAATGATGGTAACATGCAAACCTGTGACTTCTACTTGCAACAGTTGAAGGCTTGTCAAGAGGCTTCTCGCCAATACTAATTGAGAGATTGAGAGTCATACAACACAATATTCTACACTATGATGAAGTCTTTTTTTTCATTTATTTAGAGGTTATTTAATGTGAATAGATGGTTGAAAAGGCTGTAGGTTAGGTTGTATAAGTGGCCCATGTGCGCACTGAAGATGGTGGAAAGGAACGGCTGTGGAACGCCTAGAACAGCACACAGTAGCATTGTGACGATCCATGGACATTTAAATGCCTAGAATATTACAATTGATCACTGTTATCACAACATAGTCCACGATTAGTTGGTCGCATCACTGATATCCAATATTCGGTGGAGAAAACTATCCCTCCACCGCCACCGAGTAAATGTGACTTCTCGGCTTTCCCTCGGATTTTAGGGTTTCTTTCCCGGAACTTCTATTTTGGGCCATTTGTTTTTGTTTACCAAGCAACAACAAGAGAGAACTTCTACTCCCTCATCTGCTTCTCTTTTTCTTCACTTTGTTGCTTGTCCAGCAGGTGCTTCCCTCCCATATATTTCTTCTGCTATTCAAGAAAAGATGTTGAGAACTGTGAAATCCCTACCATCGCTCAGAGTCCTGAGTTCCACCAAGTACAACTTGGCCATCCCTGAGATCCCATACCATCAGACAAGATTTGTCCATCAGACCTCTAAGAAAAATGCTTCTCCGTTGCTCAACTCCAAGAACTCAGAGTTCACATTGATGTCCCTGCAGACCCTCAAGACCGAGTGTCGTAAGCGTGGGTTGAGAGTTTCTGGTCGTAAAGCTGATTTGGTAAGTCGGATCACACAGTACGAATCTTCTTTCTCAAAGAGTGAGAACATGAACATGTCCACAATGTCCAGACCAGTGACTGCCTCTCCATTGAAGACTCCATCCAAGATGAACTTCTCCAAGACTACGGATAAGAAAGCCAAGGGTGACGATTCCCACATTGACTTCATCAAACCTGTTGACATGCAGCCACCGAAACTTGTTAAGGACGACTATATTGTCCAGATTCCATCCTTATCCGCTGAGGCCTCTAAGAATGCTGTCACTAAACTTGAGAAGAAGCTGAGCCAAGAGAACAATCCAAATGATGTGATCATCAGTAAAGCACCAGGAAATGAATCCAAAATCTTTGAACATGGTTCATTGGATAAATTTGAAGATCAGAACAAGAAGGCCTTTGATGTGGAGATCGGTGAAGAGGAGTACCCAGAAGAACCATATAAGTACGATAACAGTGAAATCCCAAAGAGAGATAAGAGCTTGCTTGCTGGTTTCCTTGGTGCCACTGCCCTCTGGTGGTTGATCAAACCAAAGGAGAAGAAGCAGAAGAATCAGGAGGTGCAAGCGAAGTAGACGGGGACTAAAGTATTAATTAGATGAAGTTATGGATATTTATATGGATTTTTATTGGATAAATCTAGAAAATTGTATGTCATGTATAGTAGTCAATTTACCAACATTCGGGGATGCTTAGGCCAATATGATAACTTTACCAGTAAGATCATTTTCTCTCCTCAAATTTCCCATAGCTTGATACCAAGTCATCAATTCCTGTTGGCCATTTGTACAGAGAAGAGCTTTCCTATTAAGATATCACCGCTTGGCTTTGTTAAAGAGGCGTTTTGGATCACAAGGCACTCTATATGATAATAACCAAATGCTTTGGACTTTTCAGTGTACCATTGACGCATTGACACATTGTTTTTATTTTTTGGGCAAGGTGTTACCACTTCTAGTATCTATAATGGAGTTTCATTGGAGCTTATCTTCTTATCATATCCATCCAAATTGAGGAAAAAAGATGGAAGGACTGGAAAGACTTCGATATATCACATGACGCAAACTTTGAGATATGAGAACTGCTGTGGAGTGTAAGGTGCGATTAGTAAATCCTTTAGCCTTTTCTGATTGATTGTATATTATAGCATAGTCACTATCAAGCAGGGTTTCTAGGCTTGCTTATATACCATAGGAAACGGGTGTCTATGGACACCTGATTCGTGGTATGGGCTGGCGTAACCGTCTGGCCCTCACATGGAGTATCATATATCATACGTCAGGGGCAAGTTCTAGAAGATTCATATCGAAGACTATCGTCTCTTCGAAATTCAAAGCCCAATAGCAAGAATGACTTCACGAAGTTCACAGTAGAGATTGAACAACTCTCCGTAGTGAAGAATTTAATCTGCTGTCCTTGACGTGTTTAGAAGTTCCATCGTTCTTCAGTGGAAAAGTCCAGGAGAATAGTTAAAGAAATTTGTTTGCGAAATTGGCAGCATATCGGCACTTACAGTGGCTGCAAAAGCTGAGCTATCCACTGAGATTGCATGTTGGATTGGGCTAGCGCCATGGTCCTGATATGGTTTGGAAGTTAAGTTATTGCTTTAGAAGCATTCAAGTTCGATCGAAGATAATCATGAATAAAGCTGCCGTGATATGATGTCAGGATAGAAGATAATTCATGGCTTTTGGTTACCCACCCATAGTTGCTTTTTCAGCCAGCGATGCCTATGGGATCACTATGGACTTGCTTTTAGCGGCCACAGACTTTTGGGCACGAGTTAAACATCGAACTTTGTTTGCGAAGAGGTGGTACGAATCCTGTACAAGAGATTAAAGCTGAATGTATAAGCCCGAGGTATTGATATCGCTGGCAGACCCAATGTTTCATCCGTAACTCGAAAAGTCTCAAATGAGGTCTTCCAGGCTTGACACATAAACATCTCAGGCAAACTTTTGAGGGTCGCAAACTCATGAACTATGTTATAAACTCCCATCTTCTCATTCCCTTGAAAGTAACATATTATCGGGCTCCTTTTTATCAAGACTCAAGTTCTTAGCACCCTTTTCTACATTTTGCGTTACTACATCATGACTCCTCATGCTAGCGAGAACACCGAGCAACACATCCAAAGTGGTCTTACATGTTTAGCCAGAAAGAGGTTATCAACGGAGCGTGATTTCTCTCATATGAGTAAGCGCAGCTGCCAGCAGTTGGATCAATACCCAGATCTCACTGATAGATTCCAACTTCTTAGACTCCCCAATGAAATCTTCCATGTTTTGCTACAGCATATTGAATCTCTGACTTAAGAATAATGCTACAGATGAAGGATTTGAAGTTATTCCTATCCTCGTTTGTGGTTATACTAAATCTTGATGGGAAAACAAGGCTTGATGCTGCGTATTCTGTGAAGATCATCGACGGGTCAGAGTTACGTACATCAAAATTGATCATCATCGAACTGGCCCAGTTTGAGCAACTGCCTAAAGTGATGGAGACCATGAAGATCCTCAATAACCATAAGGTACATGTGATCATATGGGAACAGTATAGGCCAAGGTTCATGGATTATATGGATAATGAAAGACAAAACAGCAGAGTCTACTATCATGAAGATCGAACCATACCACGAGAGATCGAAAAGGATTATCAGTATGATATTATGAACTTAGTCGATTATCATGCTCTTCAGTTACGGAATATTAAATCCTGGAACAATCCGGTAGGTATTTCATTGCCAATAATTTGTGTACCTTGCAATATGCAAATTTATTTTTCGTCCTATAGGACACATTGGTCATTGTTGCAAAGAGGACAAGTCGAATTGTTTATCGAGAGGTCGTTTTACCGCTATGAAATTGGTAAGATATCTTGCCCAAATTTGAGAAAATTGATTTTACACCAGCTATCGCAGCCAGAGCTACGGTTACTGATTGATCCAATCACGCAGAAGACTGTGAAGCAGTTGATCATAAGGCATGGTATTGCTCGATATGAACTATTAGATGGGGAGGACAAAGTCGCTCGTCAAGACATGAAACTGAGACTAATAAATACGTGGTGTAGCCATATACCGACAACTATCGAAAGCTTGCCGTATTCATTGAGGAATCATAAGTATGAGAGTCTACAGTATGGGAATGTTGGATTCTTTCACAGGTTAACAGGTGTTCATTTCAATGCTGATACTGAAATTAAAAAGGTAAGAATACTATGGTTGAATCTTGCACGGATGATTAGATACAAAGAGCAACCTTATGAGTTGGTGAATTGTGAGTTCAAGAATTGGGACTTTGTGTCATTGGAATTCTATGGCGGCTTCCCAAGTTGTCATAATGTCAGAGTAACATCGGTGGATACGTTGATATTGACATTCATGAACATAGATGAGCTTCAGTTGCAGAAACTCAAGTGGATCTTGACTTCAAGCCACGCAAGCTCGTCATTCGTGGTGAATACAATGAGATTTTATCAACTTTGTGAACTTTTCCAAAATCTGGAAACTCTTAAAGTTCAGATGATCAATAACAGTAATATGGTCATCAGGGCACCAAGACTGAAGAAGCTAACATTATATTCCTATATCAACGGCTCATTTGAGCTTCCAGAGGTCCAAGCACCTCAGCTGGTCCATTTGAGATGCAGATTTGCCTATAATGAGCCATCGTTGGTATCGCTCTCATCCCAATTCCCAAACTTAGAGAATCTCACTGTAATAACCAGTCTATCCACACCGGCAGACTGGCCCCTCAGAGTCTCACCACATGACTTTCCTAATCTTACGCATCTCAAAGTTGGAGGACTGCTCAGAGGCCAAAAGCTCCTACCAATGAATGTTTTCCCGTCATTGAAGTCATTTGAGGGTATCATATGGTGTAAAGGGTTCCTTGATATCAACATTGACGTCCATTCGCTAGAGAGATGGAAGTTGACAATCAACGGGCAAGAGGCTGTTGATCACAGGTCAATGGACATATACACCCAACCCTAATACGGTAACGCCAATCATCACAGCCATGACTGGGCCAATTTTGAAATCGTAGCTTGCCTGTTCCCTATACTGATGATGTCCATACCTGTGAAGATTTAAGATCTCGTTCATATCGTTATGGAGCCCACCATCGTTCTTGAAGCGTTCCTGGAACCACTTCTCACTATCGTTCTCTCCACGCTTTCCATTCTGAGCAGCAGATGTGGTCTTCCTTCTTCTTTGATGTATCCTCTTGTTGATCATCCTCTTCTCAAACCATAGGTTGCCCTTCAGATGTGAATCGTAGTCAAAATGTGGCACGTCTTTAGTATACAGATCGGCATAGGGGGAGTCACATTTTTGATAGCTGGCACCATAATGTACTCTGTTCCTGGTGATGTTGATCCCTCCTGGGGAGTACACTTTCCCTGGTGCCATGAAGTCAGGTCTCGCGTGGATATGGATGGACTTATCATACTCTCTTCGCTTGTTTTCGTCAGAAAGAGTCTCATAACTGTGTACAATTTGAATGTATTTCTCCTTAGTCTGTTTGGTGTTCGAGCCTTGATTCATATCAGGATGAAACTGCTTTGAAAGCTTTCTGAAGGCTGATTTGATCTCTTTTGTGGTTGAAGACGTCGGCACTTGAAGTACTTGGTAGTGCGTCAGTGCCTTGGGAACCTTTGTTGAGTATCTTCTCATAGCGGGTTTTCAGCTATGTGAATTTATCACAGTGAACGCAAAAAGTTCTTTCACAGCGATTTGCCTTCTTCATGTGTAGGATATTTAGAGATTCAACGATTTATGGGGTGTGCATCTCTTCACTTGCCGGTGTCGGAGGTGGTGGGCGCACACTCTATTGATACATGCAATACTAATTGATCTTATCCATCTATAGTAATATAAGTACCTTTATTGATCTCACAGGTCCCATTTACGTACCTGTACGCTCTCTTTCCGTGTTCATTGCTCTATTTATCAATCATCATCATCGTCGTCACTTTCATCGCCATCACTGAAGTCCAAACTGATCCATCCGGGCCAACCCAATTCATCTCTTAAAAGTCCTCTCATAAGCTCAACAAGGAACTTCTCAACTTTTCCCACATTCCTTAGCACAGACCCATCAAGGTCATCACCAATCTCATTCTCAATCCTTATTGATCTGATGATATCGATTCTCTTATTTCTCGTAGGATTCTGTAAGACCTCATCGAAGGAATCGTCATTAATATCACACAACAGGCTAATGAAAACTTGTTTCTTTATATGACTGATCACTGCGAGGGAGTGGATGCCCAAGTCGCACAGTTTGAGCTTCACAGGGAGTTTGATGAACCCTGGCGAGGGATAGTTCAGTAATAGGTCGACTTGGAACTCTATCGACATGTTTCCTTTGTATTCGAGCTCCACAAGAAACTGTATCCCTGTATCATCCTTGGGAGTGTCAGCATTAGCATTAGTCGTGCCATCATCACTATTAACAACTTCATCACCACCACCATCACCACCTACTGCTTCAACAAATTCAGGGAAGGGGTCACCGATATGTCGTATCGTGATCTCAGGTGGGATTGTACCCAGGGAGAACCCGATGGCCTTCAGATTCTGTAAAAAATCGGGCAGTTCCAAGTTGGCGAACTGGTCGTTCAGCAATTGGAGGACGTTGTGTGCGATGGACAGGTCATCTGTGAGGTTCTGCCAGTTGATATCGATAGACATTTAGTTCTTTCTGGTGTAAGGCCCTTTTAAGTTCTTCTTAAGGTATATCTTATGGCCCTCTTATGGTGTTTGCTGATGTTTTTATTGTCCTGTTCAGAGTGTTGAAGTTTCGGAAACCTCGAGAGTTCGAAAGCCATAAAGAAAAGAGAAAGAGGGCACCACGGCACACCATCAAATCGAGTTAAACGGTACAAGATTACTATGATAGTCATTAGAAACATACCAAAAACACCAATACGAAACCTCCACCTGAAAACTCTTTTCAGTCAACAGCAGTCCCACGTTTTCAAGAGAACACTGAACCATCCGCCAGAGTTGTTCTACAAAGTCGTTTCTGACGTTGCTTCTTACCACGAGTTCATCCCTTATTGTACACGCTCTTTCATCAACAAGTATGACGGCAACTCCTTGCCCATGGAAGGAGGTCTCAGAGTTGGGTGGAGGAACATCGAAGAAGAGTTTGTATGTGATCTTCACTGTGAACCCCATCATCTGGTAGTTGCTGAGAGCACAACACACTCGCTGTTCGAGCATTTATACACGAAATGGACCGTAGAACCTAATGAGAGACGAAATTCTTGTGATATGTCTTTGGAGCTCGAGTATAAGTTCAAGTCTGAGATTTACAACAAGATGAGCTCAATGTTTGCAAAGAGCGTGAGTGATCTGGTCATTGGGGCCTTTGACAAGAGGGCACGGGAACTCAGAAGGAGAGAAAGAAAGGGTGATAAGTAGAGCGTGTTGATAGAATCGCATTTAGAGTATATGGAGTGGTTTTAAAAGTATCTAACGAGAGGCGAAGAACCATTGAACATAGTAATACCGCCACAGTTCACCCAAGATTTCCAATTTCCTGTAAAGACATCAAAATAGTAAACCAGCAAGGCAACCAAATGTCATAATAACAGTTCTAGCACCCTCAAAATACTTCGGCACGCTCACAATCAGATATATATCGCACCAATATAACTTCACATAGCAGTAAACTTACATAATCACAAACACCGATATTTCCCAAAAGCCCTGTTTGAACAAACTGTCTCTTTCTCTTCTTGCAACCAATCTCTTCAACTCCTTCAATTGGTCACTGATACTTTCCCACTGTTTACTGCCTGTGCTAACCCCGTTGCTCTCCCTCCTTTTTTACTGAAATCAATGAGCTTCTCTGAAGATCCCTGGGCCACTGATAACACACATTCCTTCCAACAGGAACAATGGCAAGGTGATATCCTCCAACCGGGCCCATTGGGCGGCTCGCTGGCCGCGCAGAATGGCCACAGTGAACAGAGCACTGATTTCGTCCAATGGTCCAACGCCATCAGAACCTCTTATAACTCCCTGAGTGAAGATATCGTCACTATCCAGGAGATCCCTGAGCGAGAGGGAATCCTGTTCAAACATACGAATTACTTGATCCATCACTTGATCCCCCTGGATGAAGATAACAGCCCAGATCGAAAAGTTGTGAGACGCTATAGTGATTTCGTATGGCTGGTTGAAGTGCTCTTGACTAAATATCCATTCAGATTGATCCCAGAATTACCACCAAAGAAGCTGGCAAGTGACCCATTATTCCTCGAGAGAAGACTCAAGGGCCTAGGGAGGTTCTTAAACCAACTGATGAAACATCCAGTGCTCAGTGTGGAACCATTGGTCGTAATGTTTCTAACCGTCCCAACAGATCTATCATCATGGAGGAAACAGGCACAGTATGATTCCACTGAAGAATATCACGATCGAAAGATCTCTCAGGGATTCATCTCACTATGGGATGATACTTATTTGGAGTTATGGCAGTCTGTGGAGTCCCAGATCAACGACTCTTGGGAGAGATGGATGAAACTGACTGTTATAATTGAGAGAATCGAGATCAGAACCCGCCAGATCTCACAGGATAATGCCAAATTCACACAGTTGTTAGATGGATTCAACGAATCGATACAGAAAGTTTACCAGGATGGTGATATCGCATTGATTTCTAACAATTTGGCGAATGTTAGCTCATCTGTGGATTCACACAGAGGGCTGTTAGATGATGAATCTCAAGAGTCACACATAGTCATATCTGAACAGTTTAAACAGTATGGTGATGTCTTATTGGCTATGAGGGCATTGTTTGATAGGTACAAGAGGCACGGCGGGAACTCTATTGATCAATTGACTAGAAGGTTGGAAGCCAACAAGGCGAGATTACAAGAAATGAACGGTAAGCCGGATGTTAAGGGGATCGATGTTGACAGAATAAATGAATTGATCGAGAAGGATACGAAAGGGATCGAGAAACAACATAATAGGGACTGGTTAATCAAAGAGACTATCTTGACAGAATTCATAATGTTCCAGGAGACTCAATACCAGATTACCAAGGTTGTTCAAATTTGGATCGGCAACAAGATGAAGTATTCAGAGCTATATTCGAACAACTGGGGGAAGTTACTTGGGTCACTACATGATATGCCTAGTTCGAGACATTCATAAGACCACCCTACAGAAGGAGTAACAGTTGTAATATATGATACAAAATTTATGCTATCTTCTTACTGGTATTGACGAAACCAACACCTTTCACAGTAGCAACAAAGTCACCTTCATCTTCTTTCAGGTAAACCTCAGTTCCAAATACAGATTTGATATCCCTCAACATCCATACGAAATCTTCATCAATTTGATCCCTCTTGATTTTTAACCTTCCAATGTCTTCTTTACCGATGACCATGTATGTCAATGCCAGCTTCGTCTGACTCTGACACACGACGCCGGATTTATCAACCTGTTCAAGTAGTTCATAGGCCACCCTAGTTCCCAAGTCTTCTGGGACTTCGCCAGCTTCACCAATCTCTTCACTATAGTATCTCCAACCTTTCTTTGTTTCACCCACGAGCACAAGACCAAAACCTGGACTTTTACCAGAGTTCTCGCCTCTCCAGACATCAGCTGTGATGTTAACCTCACACCCTAACGGTCTTAGGACATCCCTAGCACTATCAATCAATCTGTTGGCCATACTTGGAGACACTCTAGCGCAAAATGCAACACCTTTAATGGCACTGATCTTTGGGATATCTAATGCATGCATAGTCAACGGCTGTGCCAGTAGAGTATCAACGACTAAGTGGACCTCACCTTGTCCCAAAGGTGGACAGCCCCTCTTGATAGTATGGATAGCAGCTTCTCTAATACCAAATTTCTCCATCAATGGTAACATCCCCCATCTTAAACCTTCTATAGACGTATCGTTCTTGATCCCTGTGACACCTCTGAATACTATTTGAAACTTCTTCTTGCTGAAAGGTGCAATCATGAGCATCGGTTCCATGTAATAGCCAATAGACTTATCATCATGACAGTTATGCGTTATGGCACCTCCAGTGATAATTCCTGGGTAGTACACCACTGTGGTACCTGTATATGAGATTTCGATCCTCGAGCCATTCGTCACAGCTTCGAGGAGACGCAAGAAAGAGACTTCGTAGTCTGCCAAACCTGGGTTTAAATCATCAGAACGGATCTTTTCGATCTTTATTGGTTTCCCAGAGAGCGTTGAGAGGATTAGTCTGTGACGGAAGTTCTGTGGGCCTTGGAAGGTTATGATCTTTTTGGATGACATCTCTGAAAATGTCTTTTCGAACACTATCTAATGTGACACTTTAAAACGACCGCAAAAAGTCGCCAAACCCACCGATTCTAAAGAGAAGAATTGCTTATGTCTTTTAAAAGTCCATGCGATGAGCTGAATTTTTTCATCGCCGGTAACCAAAGCGGAAACTTTCGCGAGTTGTCTTAGCGAAGGAGGAAAAGTCGAACAATCAACAAAACAACAAGAGAGTTAAAGAAAAAGTGGCTATTAAGTCATTCTAAGGAGATTAAAGAGGTGTACTCGGTCATTGTGTTGGGACCACTGGATTCTTATTGTTGTGTTGGGATTATACTATACTGTTGAGATCGGCGTTTGAATTGGCCGTCTGAACAGCGTCCTATAAATTGACATTGCACACCATGAGCTCACCGCAGAAGAGAACAACTCAGGAAGTTGAATCCAATGACGCTAAGAGACCCAAGTTGGAAGAGACTCCAACGATGGACGACATCTTCAACGATGACATCTTGACTACGATGGAGAGTAAAGACCTGTTGACACTGCCGCAAATGAACTCAGGCACGACGACGGCAATGGACACACCAACACTGATGAGCTTGGAACTAACGAATGATGTTACTACGCCACTGCATTTACAGCTACCTTTGCAGGGAACTTCACAGCAACCACAGGCCCAGGCACAGGTACAGGGGCAACAGCAACAGAAGGATAAGCCACCGGTGGGCGACCCTGATAAGTTATCAGATGCCCTAGTGTCAGCGGGCGTTGATTTGAAGGCGGAAGAGGCCTATTTGAATTCGACGGTCAACGTCCATCCAAGCAAATCGATGGCGGTGGAAAGATTACAACCACAGGGACCAATCATCATTAACACTCCTTTCTTGGACCCACGCCAGTTAACGTGGTTTATGGATAAGATCATCAGTGCAAACGGGTTGAAACCGCATTACGAGGATAACACTATCTCTAACCTTATGACATATGCCACCGAGGAATGGATGAAGAACGTATTAACCAATGCTATTATTCTTTCGAGACATAGACGTCGTTCCATCAAGAACAAGAAGAGATCGGAGTTGAATGTAGCTATTAGGGATTTGAACGTGAAGGCCAAAATTCAAGAGGATAGAAGACAAGAGAGGAAGAAGATGAGTGGCATGGATCCAAGTGAAGATAAGGAGGCAACAGAGGAGATCCAACATAAGGCGACAAATGCTACTGTGGCGATGATGACGGGTAAGAAGAAGAAATACGATTGGATGAACTCCGGAGGTGGTGGATCTAAGAGTTCCACTGGCGATGTTAGTACGAGATTTAGAGAAGCAAGAGAGGAACCAGGCCTTGTGCTAAGAGACTTGTTGAACAGCCTGGAGAAGAAAAGAATGGGCGTTGAGAAGACCATCACTAAAGGCTATGCTAAGTTGAAAGATTGAATGACGTTATGAGTGTCCCTGGGATTGTGTAGTGATGCTGCCCTTTCGAAGATTGAAAGATCAGTGAAACAATAAAGTCAACTGCCCTCGAATATCTGCCTATTCCGACCCATAGATATGGAAGTAAACACTTGAATCTCTTGCTCAGAGAGACCATTGTAAAGTCATAGTAAAGACATTATTTACGTCACAATGGCCACCAGATCGACTACACATCAGGCAGAGGCGTCAGAGCTGCTACAGGTGGTGATGGTGGCGACAGTAGCGATATTTCAAGACAAAGCTCAAAAGAAACATCATATGAACCAGCCCAGGAGGCAGAATCACCAGGCGAGCCGGAAGACGCTCCACGAGAGCACACTGCATCTCGTGTTGTTCCTGACGAGGAGACCGTATCTTCACAGCTAATCAAGCACACTGAGGCTATACCTGCGTTCGTAAGCAAATACGACTGGCCAGCGATTGAGGGTGTTGTCACCTATGAAACAGCCCACATCGGTGCTTTGTTATTGCAGAAGAAAACTGACAGATTGGGAGAGAAACAATATTGGTACATTCATGAATGAGTTTAAGGAGAGTTTATTAAAAGAAATGACTGGACTCCTCAAGACGGAATTGAGCAGCGTCAAAAGTGAATTGAAGAATGTTTCGATGAATCAAAGAAACATGTACAACTATTTGGTCACTTCTTCTAGAGGCGCTGCTGCTATCCCTACTTATACTGAGTATTCTGAGAATGTCAAACAGTAAACCGAGTAATGACCAGGAATGAATGAACTCGAGATCTCACGTCTTTTGCAACAACCAAAAGATTCCACATTATGGAAACATACCTCGCTTTATGATTTTATGAATATCACGCTGACGACCTTTGCTTTTTTTTACTTTACTTGTTTTGCTTCTTTAGTATTAGCTTCCTTTCTTCTTTCTTTCCTGCTATCAGCATTTATCATCCGCTAGATTAATTGAAGTTGTTACTCTAAGGAACGATGTAAAAACGATACGTTTATATGGGCGCGTATTCAAATCGAAAAAAATGAAGTTAACAAAGCACTCACGCTGGGGGTCGAACCCAGAATCTTCTGATTAGAAGTCAGACGCGTTGCCATTACGCCACGCGAGCTCTGTTTACGATGTGCAGAATTCTGCGCTTGTCACATCAAGCATTTGGTTCTCCCACGTGAGCAACGGTTGGGACAACACAGATCTGTTTTTTTTCCGGGTCTCTCACAGCCCTCACAACCGCTCATCGAACGGTTTTGGTGGACCTTCTGATTTTGTAACTGGGACATTTTTCTGAAGTTTTAAACAACCAAAACATTCATTTCTACCTTTTTTGGAGTATTTTCTGTTTGCTGGTGCTTAGTGGTGTTATTAGGTGTCCTTTGTCTTGCCACATCTCTCTTCTTGAACACAGATCTCAGAGTCACGTTGACCATGACCACCATTACACATAGAAAGAACCCAACTGAGCCGATCTACGTGGATGTCCCACCGTCAGACTCTCCCATTGAGAAGCTCAACGACTTCTATTGGACCGATCACGTTGAGCCACACACTCTTCGTCGCAAGGAGATCTTGAAGAAGTATCCACAAGTAACGAAGCTATGTGGACCTGAACCGTTGACCAAATACATTGTGTGCGGTGTCGTGTCCTTGCAGCTGTCAGTGGCGTACTACTTACGTGATAAGTCCTTCTTCTCGTGGAGATTCTTCCTATTGGCATACATCGTTGGTGCCACTGCTAACCAGAACTGCTTCTTAGCGATCCATGAACTCAGCCATAATCTCGGTTTCAGAAAGCCTCTACATAACAAGTTGTTTTCCATATTTGCCAACATCCCCATTGGTATCCCGTACTCGGCATCGTTCCAACCATACCATCAATTGCACCATAAATACCTGGGCGATGAAGTGTTGGATACTGATATTCCAACTGCCTTTGAGGCTCTTGTCCTCAGTAACGTCCTGGGGAAGGCATTTTTCGCCACATTCCAGATCTTTTTCTATGCGTTGAGACCTATGTTCATCACACAGATCAAGTTCACGTATATCCATCTCCTGAACGTGATTTTCCAATTCATAGTCGATGTTTTGATCATCAAGTACTGGGGGGTCAATTCACTGTTGTACTTCATCTTCTCTTCGTTCCTGGCTGGCTCTTTACATCCTTGTTCTGGACACTTCATCGCAGAGCACTACGTGATGGATCCACCAAAATCTTACAACCGTCAAACTGATGCTCCACCAGCAGAGACCTTCTCATACTACGGCATCTTAAACGTGGTGACCTGGAACGTTGGCCTCCATAACGAGCACCATGACTTCCCATATATCGCATGGAGCAAACTATTCGAGCTCAATAGCATTGCCAACGAGTTCTACAAGGATTTGCCACAGCACAAGTCCTGGATCATGGTGATTTGGAACTTTGTCCTCGACGATAAGGTGCTTCTGTACAACCGTGTGAAGAGAGAGAACAAGAGAGACAAGCTGGAGCAGCAAAAGAAATCTGTCTACTGAAGACTTATACGACATACATAGCTGCTATACGATACGCTTATGACCATCACACAACGTAGCGTACTCCTAATAACTTATTCCCCCCCTTTTTTTTTCTTTCCTATGTGTCAAACGTCGTTTAAGTGGCCCCATAAAAGAAATCCGCCTCGAATCGGCTGATGTGAAAAATTAAGCTTAAAAAGGCCGTTGAGGCCCGACGCACACACAAGAGAACAAGAAGACAGTGGGATATCAGGAAAACGAAGACAGCTATTAAACATACCGAGATGTCGTACCAGCAGAGCAAAGAACACGCACCTATCCGCGAACGCATGGAGGCCCTCGTGCGCCGCAAACAGCAGGAAATCACGAAAGGGCTCGAGACTCTTGAGCCAACGGCAAGATTCCACGCTGACGAATGGAGCCGTGGTGAAGGCCAAGGTGGTGGTGTCTCCTGTGTCATCGAGAACGGTGAGACTTTCGAGAAAGGCGGTGTCAACATCTCCGTCGTTTACGGGTCTCTTCCTCCAAATGCTGTTGATCGTATGAGAGCTGATCACAAGAACTTGAAGACCCAGGATGATGGTAACGTCCCATTCTACGCATGTGGTCTTAGTATGGTGATCCATCCACATAACCCACATGCACCAACTACACACTTGAACTACCGTTATTTCGAGACCTGGAACCCAGATGGAACACCACAGACTTGGTGGTTTGGCGGTGGTGCCGATTTGACGCCTTCGTATCTTTACGAAGAAGATGCTAAGTTGTTCCACCAGTGCCATAAAGACGCCTTGGATAAACATGATTCAACACTCTATCCAAAGTTCAAGAAGTGGTGTGATGAGTACTTTTGCATCAAGCACAGAAACGAGACCCGTGGTATCGGCGGTATCTTCTTTGACGACTTCGATGATAGAGATCCAGAAGAGATCCTCAAGATCGTGGAGGACTGCTTCGATGCCTTCTTACCTTCATATGTGCCAACTATTGCCAAGAGAAAAGATCAGGAGTTCACCGAGGAGGAGAAGTACTGGCAGCAGTTGAGAAGAGGAAGATACGTCGAGTTCAACTTGGTTTTGGATAGAGGTACCCAGTTCGGCTTGCAGACACCAGGTTCTAGAGTCGAGAGTATCTTGATGTCCTTACCAGCTACTGCAGGTTGGAAGTACAACCATCAACCGGAAGAAGGTTCAAGAGAGGCTGAACTGTTGGAAGTCTTGAGGAACCCAAGAGAATGGGTTTGATTATCCTTACAGCGAATGAAGATAATGACGTTTCACATATAATAGAGAAAAAATTTAAAAAGTCCATAAACAGTCCATTTGATTTCTTTCAGCCTTTGTATGAATGTTACAACTCATGTCATTGTTAGAACCATTCATCTCAACCGAGGATCAGTAGGCCTTGATCTAGGATCCTTAGTATGAGTAATTCTTGGATCCTTGGTTGGAAGATTGACCTTTGGGATGTCGCTCGTTGCTTCAATTCCGTTATTAACACAGCCGGACCTCCTGGAAAATCCTGGATGGTTCTTACTAACATCATTTGATGAAGTTAGATGCTGCAATTTCTGCCCGGGCAGTAGAGTTCGAGAGTCATTCTTCATTCTAGACATAGCATTTGTTGCTTTTGACGGTCTATATGCCCTGTTGAACATTGGTGGTGTTGATGTCAGCGATGACGTGCCTAACCTGATGTGCTTAGTATGTTCAGCAGTGGTTGCTGATAGATTAGCTCTTTCAATTTGAGAGAAAGAACGACCCCAAGACTCCGAAAATTGAGAAGCGATCCTGGCTGTGGAACTTTGTTTCCCCGTATGGCTATCCCAAGAGAACAGATCCTGTGCCTTTGGCTGAATCTGTGGTGGCTGACTTTGGGCAACTGATAAAACTTGAGTTTCTTTTAGTGCCTGATGCATAGCAGGTTCGCCAGTTCCACTCTCAGAATCTTGAAAATCAGAAGCATTATACATTTCATCAGATACTTTCTCCACTATTTGGATTGGGAATCTTCTTCGTTTCATCTTCTCTACCCTCTCTTCCCTGTCTTTTCTCTTACCTTCACGATCCTGCTGCTTGAAGGCCTCTTTCAATTTCTCCATTTCATTCTCATCCTTTACAGGAGGAGGCAACAGTAATGTTTCGCCCAATGTTTCACCTGTCACGATGATAGGCTGCAAACGTTCATCATGGATAAGGCTTTTCTCCTTCTCTTTCAACTCTTCCCCCAATCGGACTTGACTCTTACGTTGTGGTCTCTTGCGCCGCTCCTGTAACTCAATCTCTTTCCTCAATCTTTCCTTTTCTTCTCTTTCTTTTATTCGTTCTTCTGCATCTAGTATTGCCCACCCCTTAGGCTCCCCTTCAGCTTCATTTCTAAACAATATTCCCACTCTTCCTTGAAGATCTTTTTTTTCTCTTTCTTTAATCATTCTGATCTTCTCTTCCAGAGCCTTTTTGATCGACTGTTTCCTCTCTTCGAGCTCTCGACCTCGTAATTCCATAATCTCTTCGTTGATTTCCTCACACAGAGTATTCAAAAGGGCCATATCAGTATCAATTGCTTTTATTTTGACCTGCGATCTAGCGAGTTGCTTCCCTAAATCTCCCAGGGACTTTTCACTCAAGTCCTCTTTCAAAGCCACGAAGCGCTCAGTATCACCATTGACATAGTCAAGAGCACATTTGTAGACCAGCATCCGTATTGTCTTGAACCTGAAGCTTGAGTCCTCCAATTCTACAACTCTTTGCCAGGCAGTATCCCTGTTATCTGGTTGTCTCGCACTTTTAAGCGCCATGTTGAAGAACTCATCCACCTCCTTCGTCAGGGTCCCACTCTTTTTTACTCCGAGGAATCGTTCATATTCATTCAACTCTATGTCTCTCGAAGCCTTTAAATCTTTGATCTGTTTACGTAATTTCTGCAATTCCTCCCCTTTAAATTGCCTCTTGAGTTCTATTGGTCCTAGCGGCAAGTCCCGTTCTTCATAAGAGGATTCAGTTTGAGAGCTTTGGGCTTCTTCTTTCAAACAAACTTCAAAGATATTACCACCACTCCTCTGTAACCTCCCAACTTCCTCAACATCCATCTCTATCTCTGTGCTTTGGGACACCTCTCTGTTTCTCTGTTTGTGTTGATCCCAGTCTCTGCCAGATTGAAAGACCGATGTTTGGTGTTCAGGTGTGGCACCTCTGACGGAATTCCGCGGCTATAACATAACAAGGAGGATCCTGGGAACGCTGCTTGAACGATCCGTGTACAAGTTAAACATAATAAAGTCAATGTTTATTTATTTAAGAAAGCGAGACACAAGTAAAAATATAATGTTCATGAGAAAATCTGAAAAAGGAGTAGAGCAGAAGTTGCTTCTCACCAGAATCACAAGAAGTATTTACACTTAGAGCTTGGGGTTATGGACTTCTGCTTTTAGAACTCAAAGTCTTCGGATAATCCCTAAGCATCTTGTTCTCATAGTTCAGTTGTGAATTGCCAATTGTGTAGTGGATATTTTAGTGTATGCGACCCAATTCGCAAAGAACCTATCTACATTAGCGTGTGACAAATCAGTTCTGGGACTGTAAGCACTGTAAAAAATGCTGATTAATTTTTACAGTTAGTACTCGTAACCTTTCCAAAAACTGCGATCACATCCTTACATCACAGGTATGCAGGCATGAGTATATAAGCTGTTTGCTATCTCGCTGTTTCAGCAAGATCATTCCATTTGGTTGTTCAAGGAGCCCAAAGGAAGTTTGATTGTTCTATATTATGACCTCTCTAACAAATATCCCGATTTCTCAGATCAAAGGAATCGAAACACTCAAAGTACTAGCTATCGGTGGAACTGGTGGTCTTGGTAGATCTATTTCTCAAGTGCTTGCTTCCAAGGGCGCCAAAGTGACCGCTGTTGGGCGTACATTCAGAGATGAAAAGACAGAGAATATTGATTTCATCAAGGCTGACCTGAGCTCAATTGCCTCTTCACAGCAGCTTGCCTCTTCATTGGATGCCTCTGACTTCGATATTGTGTTGTTCACTACAGGAATCTTTTCTTCAAGATCCAGGGAGGAGACATCTGAAGGGTTTGAAAAGGATCTTGCTGTCAGTTTTCTGAACCGTTTGGCGATTTTGGATATCATTGGTGACAAGTTGAGTCACAAGTCTGTCCTTGGCAGTCCAAGAGTGTTTGTTATGGGATTTCCAGGGAATGGCCAGTTGGGAACACCTGATGATTTGAATCAAGAAAAGAAATACAGCTTCTTCACTGCTCATATGAATACCGTTGCAGGTAATGAATGTCTTGTGTTGAACTCCGCTCAGAAGTATTCTAACTTCAGAGTTTTTGGAATGAACCCAGGGTTGGTAAAGACTAATATTAGAGATAACTTGCTCGGTACTGGTATTTTCTCCCGCATTCTTGAAACTGCTATGGGTTGGTTTACTCCAACTCCAGAACAGTATGCACAGAAGGTGGTCCCAGCCATGCTGTCTCCACAGTTGAATGAACTTAACGGTGTTCACATTGATAAGAAAGGTAATTTACTTGATGGCTCTAAGGGCTTAACCCAGGAGTATGCAAATGAATATATTGCCAAGTGTGAAGAGTTGTTGAGATCTAAGGGTTTTTAGTGAATATATTCATGCTTTAATTGATTCATTAAGTAAAATACGAGAAATCAAAAGCGTCTAGTTCAACAACATCAATCAAGTTCGTCGTTAGAGGTGAATGCGTCTTGACAGATTCACATGGGCATCTTTACCTTGTTGATGGCTAGTCACAACAAGCATTTTTCAACCCACCAGCTTTGCATCAATCTAATCAGGCACTACATGTCTCCAGACAGTTAGCTACAGCGTGACGATTTTAATCAAATCACATGGTCCATTACCAGAGAACAAAGGGATCTTTGAAAGAGCATATGATTCATCACGGAAATAATCACTGGGCCGGCATAGACTTGAAATTGTGACTCTCTTAGACTACTATATGATATGTCGAAATGACAGTGATCAATGATACAAGAGGACCATGGAGTATGATTTATTTGGGGTTTATGGCTCAACTGGCCTGCTGCGAAGACTGTGAGAAGAACCAGAGCCAGGTCTTAAATCTTAAGCCAAAGGGTGTTAGGGTCGACAGCATCATGAGTTATAAAGAGATCCTGCTCTCGTGTCTCTATAAATTCCTTGGGCAACTAGACTGGTCAACTAGACTTAATCTGACTTACCATCGACTACTCAATCCTAATCGAGATCTGGTGAATCAAGCATGAACTTCTTTAAAGATAGTGATTGCGGCTTGCCTGACAACTTGAGTCAATGCCATCGATGATGGTACGGAATAGACAAACAACAGTAGAGTACAATTCTGGCACTGTGTATGGATTCCAACTCAGCGACGTAGCTCTCGTGATCTTCATAGGCCGTGGCAGTACGTTTCTAAAAGTTTGCTGCCCCATAGCAGAATCGTAGCAGATTCTTATTTTACTGTAGCACAGCTGCATGGAAAGGGTACCCATCAAAAAGAGGTCCTGGCGCCATAAGGACTACGCACATAGATTGACATGTCACATTAATACTCATAACCGGCTTCGAAGGAACCTACAATTGTTCCTTCAGAGAGAGTCGAGACTCTAATTATTCGGAGGTCGGTGAGCACTTTGAACTTGGCATACAAGAGAGGTCAACAGTGAACATACAAAACCTGTGATATAAGATCCTTACGCCCTAGGCCCGTAGATTGCGTAAGTGCACTTGGCACAATTTATTAGGACTAAGTATGACATTTGTCACTTGCGAGTAGCTCGACTACCTTCCAGAATTGTTCAATTCGAAACAAAAGATAAGATAAAGTAGTAAACTTCTGACGATACTCCATCGGAATTTGCCTTCACCGATTTCTAATACCTTCCAATCTTCTGAGATCTTATTTGTGTAACTACATAAAATTCATAAGAAATAGAGAAAAAAGCCGTGTGGACACAATTTTAAACGAAGTTATTTCTATTAAGTGTGATCACTCCAAGACCATACTGGAGTAGTAGTCGATCAAGTCATACTCAGTCTGTAGAGTCTCCTCTCTATATGCGACTCTAATATCTGGGACATTGGTTTTTTCAACATCATTACCTTCTAGACCGCCTTTATCAAAATCATGTCCGATCCAATGTTTCTTGATGCTTTGCTCCCAACCACTCTGAACAACAGAGTTCTTGGCCAATTCACACATATCAACGTTGGACAGCTTATAGATCTGCGCAGCGACGGAATATTCCTCGATCAATGGCTCTCTGGTATAGGAGAACTGCAATGGATCATCAGTCGACAAAGAAACATTCAAACCCCTTTTAAAGTAGTATGGGAATGGGTTCTTATCGTATGTCAAGAACAACGCATTGTTAGACAATGGAGACATGGCAACACCGACTTGGTCCAAGTAGTACAAGTATTGCACGAATGGTATCTTTCTCAAAAGGATGCCATGAGAAATACCTTCAGAGGTTAAATAGGCACTGATCAAGTGCTCTGGGTCACCAGCTTCACCAGAATGGGGTCTCAGGACAAAAGTGTTGAATTCACGCTTGGCTCTATAGTTATTCAAGTTGGCCAAGTTGGCATAGATGTAGTACAAATAGTACGAGTATGGTGGGTTTTGAGGAGCATCCCACAAGGATGGCACTGGATACTTCTTGTAGAATCTTCTATCAACTTTTGATTCGTCATCCACAGAGTCAAATCCAATAACTCTTTGCAAGAATATGTACAACTTCGGATCGCTAGATGGGCTCATGCTCACTTCGAAAAGAGGTTGGAACAAGTTCCTGATGATCTCTTGGAAGTTCTGAACTTGGCCAGTCTTCTTGTAGATGTCGTACAATCTTGGGACTTGGATTAACCATCTGACATTATGACTCAACAACTTGTTATCGACGACCCAGGCGGCCAACCTACTCCATTCGTCAATAGAGCGACCATAGATCGAAATTCTGTACTCACACATCTGATACTTAGAGTTCTCCAAATCGCTAAACACTTCCTTGGTGATATCAGCCAAATAACGACCTTGGATGTAGTTATCGGTTTTCAGGAAGATCTCTCTCAATCTTGACTCGCCAATTGGGTTGTACTTCAAGTTGAACTTATCAAATCTATGGAAAGTATCCTTATGAGCATGCATATCCAAAGTATCAATCGATAAGTCATAAGCGGTGAGGTTCAAGGATTTGAACACTTCTTCCAAGGTCAATATTTTACCATCTCTAAAGATGACTTTCTCTCTTGGATGGTTCTTGATCTTATGCTTGATGAAACGTAACAGATGTTTCTGGTTCATACATGCCGAGTGGTGAACGTGTGTATCCACCTTTCTCACATTGTAGAAATCTCTGTGAGGGTTCTTCTTACTCACTGAAGTTTCCTCGTATTCGTTCAATAGGTAATACAAGTTCCAACGTGCCTCGAGATACTGCAGTCTTCTGAAGGCAAACGACTTTGCAGGACCATCCGAAGAGATGGCAACAATACTCTCCATATCCATATAGTAGTTTCTCAATGTTGGAATATCAGGAGCCAATGTATTACCCTCCTTGTCGACGAACTGGAGAACGTCATCAGTGTTACTCGAAATAAACACATCAGGATCGTCCTCTGGGATCTGGCATTGGCTCATATCAAACGTTTTCGAGTCGGGTTGCATAGAGTCAGGCAATATCTTCTTGTTATCATATGTTGGCTTTGGCGGTTTTGGATAGATCTCCCAGGAGTCATCATTTTTAGGGTTTTGCTCTGGACATTGATAGGAAACAGTTTGGTACTTTTTTCTCAATTCACGACATTTCTTAATCTCACCATAGAGCTGAACCAATTCAGGTGAAGGGATATCATTACTCCCGTGATCGTGCTCATTAATAGAACCTAATTTGTACGAATTTGACAACTTCAAAGGCCTCTTTGCAACGATAACAGGAGAACCTTGGGTCGGTTTTGTCACCGGTGGCGGAGGCGGATGACTGAACTGTGCACTTGAGGAGCGTCTCGACTTCTTTGGTGTCGTGTTGTTCAGTGGGATCTCTTGAAATGCCCTGAGCTTAGCATCTTGGTCATGTATCGTCTTCTCTTCAGCATAAGTGAAGTTCGTGGAATGGCTCAAGCTGTCATCGTAGTCATCCAGCTCACCTGCGGTGTCGTCATGGACGAGATAGCCAGAAGAAGGGGCCAGCGAAAGGTCTGATAGGTCTTTAGAAAGGTCCATTACTGTGGATCTCGGCTCCCTTTTGGCTCTCTTCTGTTGTTTGTGTGTTGTTAAAGTTTGCCGCACCAAATTTGAGCAGTTCGCGATGACCATCATTGCATCAGATGACACATTTTGAGAGGATTCTCTACAACTCACACGCCAATCTGGGGAGCAGATAAATAAATCACAAACCGACAAATGAGAAAGATTTCCCATTCCTAGAGTTGAGCCAGATCATATGGGGCCCTTGTGACTTGTGATCCGAGACAATCCGAGCATCGCACAACCATTCCTAATTAGGTAGTCTTTAGTTCAGCATCTTCAGTAGAGAACATGTCGTGCTGTCTCGTTAAACACCCTATCATCTCAACCTTATCTCAAGACTTGGTTCATGTCAGTGATCGATAAGAAATAGCTGCCAATATGTACATGCTGCAGTATTATAATATATACTAAATAGTCTCTTTATATATTTGGCATATATATTGCCAATTTTTTTTTCACCACTTATAAGAGGTTTGATATACATTTTGACACAGCGATAACGAGATGACGACTATTTTGAAAGCACAATAAATCCAATTTTATTTGACAAACTTCTCAAAAGTCACTTCGATAATTCATTCAACAAACTGCCCTGACATACTTCACTAGCTATCTGCTAATGTAAGTTATCAATATCACTACGGATTATCGAATCGCAGGTCACAGATCATTTCCACACCCCTGCCCAACTCTATCTTACATTCAGCATAATTTATGATAATATGATGTAACTGGCGAGTTTAACATCTCTAACTAGGCCTCCCAGTATTGTGCTTACCACGAACTCCCCTGCTGAAAGACACGTTAGTCCTTTATAAAGGACAATCCAAGTGTTCGCAACCTCGATGATACCTCAAGAGGATTTCAATCCTCCCATCGTGGAGGATCCTAAACTTCAGTATCTTCTTGAGCAAGCTTGTAGGTTCATGACCTGGCTGTTTCAAGAACATCCTGCAGTGTAAAGACAGAGCTTCCTATAATGAAACGTGAAACCTCTTGGAAAACAACGTCTTATGGCCATAACACTTTCTTTCTTGCTTTGCTGAACCTACCAGTCAAAGGTACATTGAAGATGCCTCTATTATTCAGGATGACACCTTTGAATGTTAGTACAAGTTGTCAGTGAAGTATCGGTACAGATTGTATAACGAGCGAAGGTCTTGCTCTTTTGAGTTCCTTCTCCTTTAACAAACATTACTAGCTTAACAGGAATAGAACGTTATTAAAGCCTCGATATCAGCTCTGATGAGAATGCGCGGTGCTTCGGTCGATGCATTGTCATTGGAAGAGCTCTTCTTCTCAAATGACGAGTATGAAAGCTTCATCAGTCTACTGCTTCATTATTACGAGTCACTCTTCACACTTCATCTTCACAGTTCAAGTGGGCTATGAGGACAATACCAGGCATGAGAGTCCATCAGCAAAGGTTATCCTTGACCTTCTTGTGCTGAAACATATGAGAATCCTTACAAAGGGTGTTTGGATTAAAGCAGGCGAACGGGCTAATATGAAGCTCTGGAGTTCTTTCGGTGAGATTATACAGCAAAGGCATCTACTTGGTCTCACATATTACTCCTTTCTACAGAATTCGCCATTTTTTCAACTAAATTTGAGCCACAGGAGTGATCACAGAGAATGCCTTTGTGTTGTGCCTGACAGTGGACAAGACATGAGAACTGTGCTTAGGGACGAAATATATACATTCGCTGACAGAATCATCTATAATGGTTGTGACTGCAGATGTGACCGCAGATGTGTATCGTCTGATATTCGAAAGGTTCAATGGAGATCGTGAAGGTAATTTATCAACTGGTTCGGATCGCGGGAAGGATAGGTGATGCAAATGAATTGTATTGTTGATGTATTTCAAGAGTTGTCTTCAACTCACGATGACATATTCCCTGCAACCTCATACTCTTGAGTCTTCTACTTATGGTATCACTAGTGAATGGCCAGAAACATCAGTTTTTATATTATCTATATTTTTAAAGGCTATAGCCCATTAGTAAAAATACTCAAACACAAAGAGTGCAAGCGACCTTCAAATCCGGAACTGCGATCATAGGCACCAAGTGTTGAAATCTTGTAAGGGCTTCTCCACCAAGCGCTCATTGGTTTTTGAAAACATCAACATCTTAAGCTGGTGAAAGACATGGCGATGGGTCCCAATCATGATTCTCGCAACGCTAAAGCTCCTCTACGTTGTAACGGATGATGATGGAACGGATAAGAACTTTCGTGCCAACCTCGATAGCCTTGGAAGTGCTGACGCGCGTGTCTTTCAATACGAAATAAGATCAAGATGAAACTTTGGACTCAATCTGTCCTCATTCAAGTAAATTTGGAATTCCTGAATGATGTTATCAATACCTGAAGGAGCCGAGGAAACGCTCCCGATCTGTTGCTCTTACATCTCTGCAAAAGGTCACCAGTCTCGGTTTCCTTGACCAATGTTACTGCCTCTGTGGAAATATCCTCTGGCTTTTCAACAAGTACATTGTAGTATTTCACTAGATTCGCCTCTACACCTGGATGATATCTTTCACCGTTATTGTATTCCTCAAATTCACATGGAGCAACCGGTCTTTGGACCTTGGATCCAATACAGAAAACCCGTTTCATCGGCGAAACCATAATAAACTCAGGTCTTATTACTTGCGATTTCTAAAGCTTGTTTTACTCCAAGTGGGAGTTTCCCTCCATTCAACTCGTCCATTCCGTACTTCTTCATAGCACTGTTGTGGTCCTCTGTGTTATCTTCAAAAAGGTTGCTAAAGAAATCATCGATATAAAAGAATGTCAACAAGACAATTTCACTGTTCGATGCTGCCGTAGAGAAAGCGTTGGCGAGTCTCGAGAACAACTTGAGGATGGCGGTTGCGATCTTTAAACATTCCCAGGACTTCTCGTCAAGAGCTTTGCGCAGTTCACTTACTGACAGGTGGTATGATGTACATGTTACTTCTGCTCCTCTGTAGTCCGAGAACTTCTTCATAAAGGTCTTAATCCGGCGAACTCAAGCATCTTGTATGTAGAAGACCAACGAGTTGGTACATCCCGGAATAAAGTATCTCTTCTGTCTTGACTCAGGTTCACTGCCAAATAGACTTCTCACCTTAGGTGAAGATTACAGTATTTTGAACAGCTCACGAGTGATAGCAATAGAAGAATTGACTGATGCGTGGACTATTTGACTATCACGCCCCAGGACAAGGAAACCCTCACGATCACATTCAAGTTCAGTGTTGTCTGTTTCATCTGAGTCTAGCGACTTACATTGCAGGTCTGCAGTTCATAAAGCATCCAGGAGTGCCTTCACAATGGTTTTCGTAGAGTGTGCACAGCATCTCATCAAGGATCTTCGACCTTGAAACAACTCGGAGACAAATCTTATGGAATTATTCTCTTTTTCGACCTCATAGAATTCCTCCAGTCGTTCTTGAATGTTATCGGCCAAGGTTAAGTCATTTGACCCACTGTCCGTACTTACTGACAACAGCTTCTTGGTGATTTGAAATTTCTGCAAAACTTTCCTTCTTGGCTGCTTCAAGACTCTCGAGCTTCATTGAAATAGATCTTCTTGATATTGCCGTGATCTCCTTCGGTGCGACCAGGAATGTCAGAAGCCTTCTAAAACTCTTGTTCTCGATAGCTCTGAAGCTTATATTCGTGTCCAGAAGGTATTTGAAGAACTCACGTATTATTTCCTTCTTATGGGTCTCTCTTGATGCACACCAATTGCTGCGTTATATCCTTGGAGCCTTCTTGCCTGCTTCTGTTGATTCGGGTGCTTCCCTCTCTTTAAGGCCTCTTGTAATTGATTGATTTGATCTTTGCCCATGGCAGAAATCGCCGTTTCCATGGATTCGGTCCTCAACACATCTAAAAACTTGGGAGGAAATCAAACCGAGAAGCGGTCATCTTCCCCTTGTGAAAAAGCATGAAAAGGAGACGGAAGGTCACTTCAAGGTACACAGTATAGCGATGGTGTTAGAAGCTTGACGTACAGTTAAAGACCTCACTCTCAATTTCGAATTTCATCGTACATTCTTGCTACCGAATTTTTCTTATGCAGCCATGTCTTCATTGCAGGACTCGCACAAACTCTGGGTGAAAACAAAACTTGATGGTCATCATGAATTGTGAAAAGATTTCAAACTAATAGAATAGACTACAGTGCATAGTTCAAAAGCCGTCAATGTGGATCTATAATTCCTATTGTTTCTACTTTAGGGGAAGCGCAAATGTCCAAAGAAGAGCTCTTCTTGAGAAGATGCCAATGCCCTTAGACCCCGATAGACGCACTGACCTGAAAGGGGAGAGATCTGACACGTGGCTAAAGGAACTACCCTTGGAACTTCAGGTCCATCTGATGACCTTTCTGGACGTGGAAGCTCTTGAATGCTTTATCACCTTGTTGGATGTAGACTTGGCCGGCACAGTACAGGATGTGTTAGACGACGGTGTCGAGACAAAGCACGAAAGGCAAACCGTGACGCTGCGTCAATTTGATAATGGCGCAAGCAAGTCTGCAATAAACATTGTCTATATCGAGGGAGCGTATATTGGTGGGTTGAACAGGACGATTACGTTACACAAACCTTCAAGGTCAGTCAACCATATAGTCATCACAAACTTTGACAATTTACGTGAGTACGAACGTCACTCGTACACTTTTCTGAGGGAATTCATTCGGTCAATGAATCAAAGGACTAGCATATTGATAAAAGATTCCGGATATGTGGGATTAAAACACTTGGAATTTGATGTCTCAAGAGTTTCCTTCAAAAATGTAAGAACACTGGAGTTCAGAGAGTGTACTGCTCGTGGGAAATCGCTGATGCGGTGTACAGATATTGGCAAAATTCGGTTATGGGACTGTTCGGCATTCACTGAAGATTCTATTGATTATGAGTGTCACTCAATTCATGACCTCATTGTGAAAGAACAACGGAAGTTGAGTTTAAAGAACAAGATAATCAATATTCAAAGGGTTGAGATTGGACCTCTGTCTGAAGCAAATAGTATTATCTTCAATGGCAAGCATCTGACGTTTTCCCTGGTTGATTGTGATGACTCTCGTTCCCAGATAATAGCTCTTTACGCTCCAAGACTTCATTCGTTGCAGATCAAAATTTCAGGATCATTACCAAAGATCAACGATATCTTTGTCCCTATGTTGAAAAAGGTAGAGATTGATCAGTATGAAATGCCAGATCATATTTATGACTTCTGTGACTCAGATTACTCCATGCTTGAACCCATAGAGAAGCTCACAATCTACTCGCGCACTGATCTGTTGTTCAGAGCAAACTTGAACAACTTGAGAGAGCTTTATGCAAATGTCAGCAAATCCCACCCAGAAATGCATCTCCGATTTCCATTTTTGAGGTGCTTACAGATAGCTCTATTCAAGACAAAAGTTCCTGTGATCAAGGCCGATGACTTGGAGTGCCTCACAATTGAATGTGTTAATAGTGAATTTGAAACTGACACGTTGACTCGGAGTTTGAAATTATACCCTAAGTTAACGAGGCTTTCATTTATCAACATGAAATTGGGGAAGTTCGATATTACAGATGTTCTAAGATCAGTTGCAGATAAGTTAGAATTTCTCCAGATTTGTAAAGATGACTGCTTGATTCATTTCAACAACAATGGAGTTCCTCTGTCATTCCCCAATTTGAAAGCTTTGATGATTGGTGATAAAGAGTTATATGACTTCAATCTCTCCATTCATGCGCCTATGCTTTCATATTTAAGGATTATGATGGGAAAACATGAGCCAACTTTACAGATTCATGATCTTACGATGTTATCAAAGCTAGAGGTCTACGCTAGTGATGTCACAATTCAACTGAGGAATGTGCCTAACCTACAGAGGTTCACGTGTCTGCACAGGCTGAAGCTATTGAAAGCCGACGACTTACCAGCACTGGACCTCTTGGAATACTCTGAAACCCCAGGTGTAGACCAAGCAGTCCAAGCAAGGAAAATGAACATTGATGTTACGCGTAATATATTCGAAACGTTTCCCATGAGACCTAGGTGGCGTGAGGAATTACAATACTATGACTCTGATCATCATACATTTTGAAAGAAGCTTTTGTTTTGAAAAATTTTGAAATATGTATGTACTGTACTATGTATAGTGCATTATTGCCAAAATAGAGAGAACTTTATTTTTTCTTTCAATGCTGATGACTGGGGTGTTTCTAGTGATGCCTCGTTACAAAAGAAGAAGAGATTTAGGTACAGTATATTATAATTATAATATTCCAATACATTTACGTACATTTGACGTTCTTACCACTCTCAGCCTCTCAAGCTGGAGTTATCTGGTCTTGTAGCACCATCCCCTAAACAATTCAACCTCTCATGTTAGTCCTCCCCCCCCCTCCACAGCAAATGGACAATCAACACAGCAAATGGACAATCAACACAGGAAATGATAACCACGGACTTCAAAGGAAAGATCTGAGATTGAATGACCATTCGAACGATTTCTTGATAAATCAGAAATCCATGATGTTGTCGAATCATCCTGCGATTTCGACTTTCTGTGATGTTATTGACCCTGATCTTCAAGTTAACCTCTCGATCTAGAAATGCATGCCTTCATCCTCCTTATTTGGCTCTTTAAGCGATCATTGGATCTCCTTCTAAATTTTCTCCTTTTCTGTTATCTCATTGACTGCTATGTTGTCTGATCCCGTGGTTTGTGCGGTTCTTGACAGTACTTGAAAGTTGATGCTCATTACGGTATTTCATCACGGATTCGTCTCCAATGATTCAGGACCCTGGAGCCAGACGGGATTTGAAATGTCACATTGTGCCTGAAAAGAGTGGTTAAGGTGAGTATGACTTCTTATTTATGGTTCTCAGTTCTTGTTCGCCCTCGTGCCAATGGCACTGCTCCTCGGTAGCGCACATCCGCTTTTGTGTCAAACCAAAGACACAAAACAGCTGCATGCCTAATCTCTCGGAAATTCAAAACAAGCGACTACAACATTCAATTATAGCTCAACTTCTTCACAGATATCCACTTTAGACAAGAGTATCATAATCATGCCAAGTTCATCAGAAAGAGCCGTACGTGAATTTTAAGACGCTTCAATAAAAGTTTTCTAACACTCATGCAAATGAGGAAGACAGTGAACCTATACGAAAACACTCAGGCGCTGATAAGAGCACCGAGCAGAAGATTTCTGAAACGGTTCCGCAACTTAGGAATTTATTGATGACTGGGTCTGCTGATCTTGAAGCACTTAATAGAATTTTGAGAGAAACTGAATCAAATCAACGGACTTGAGCGAAGGTTATCTGCCGCTGTTGATGAAAAGTTCAAAGCTGTTGATGAAAGGCTCAAAGCTCTTGATGAAAAGCTATTAGCTGGTAATAAAAAGATCAAAGTTCTTGAGGAAAGAAGACGGACTGAAATCCTTCCAAACTATTTCATGGTAATTTTGACTTTGGGTATCGCTGTATTTACAGGGGTACTGATGTGGTACCTGTCAAAAGGTCCCACTGATAAAACAATGAAGGGAACAGAGGAGGTAATCAAGAATGGATTCAAAGCTGTGAATGATTACCTGTCAATATATCTGAGCATTGTCAAGGACAGAACAGAAGAAGGAACTATGACCTTAATTGGATCTTTTATCAAATCCACTGAAATCGGTAGAAGAGGTTCTACAATGAACGAGTAAGGAGCAGCCATGGGTAGTATGCCCAAGTTGGTTGTTTTATGGTGTTTGGGGCTTGATCTCTTAGTACATACCACATAAATTTAACTGAGGTGATGCTGCAATGTTTTAGCTATTTGATGGGCGCTGAAGTTTTTGACAAATAGTGTGCTAATCAATACATTCAACCTTTGAATACTTTTCATATCGTGTAATAACCTTCAAAATTTTGATGTCTTCGTCCTTTCTACGATTGAAACGACCAACCATACGGATCACCAAAACTGCATTGCCCGCTGTGTCCACAAGCAGGATCAGATGGGTACTTGACTTGTTATTCATTTCACATAATAGGATTTAACATCGCCTTAACTTTTGAGTCCCTTATTACACACTCTGGTTAATCTACTGCCAAAAGATTCTAAACCACACACCAAATATAATACGGATACAATTCTGATCATAGCTCAAGCTACAGGGTACGATAGCTGCAACGCATTCTGCAAACATAAACATAAGCATGACCCTAGACAATCTGGTCACAATCTTCGGGTTTAAACCCCGATCTTAACAGGCTCCAAATAAAGAGAGAATCCTGTGTTTACTAAAGTGCGATGCCTAACTTTCAAGCACATCACATACGGCATTCCACACCTTATTTATCCTTCACACCTAAAGCATTGTCAGACTGTAATCCATCGCAGCTCCAACCCTGAACCATCAACTACTAATCGGAAATACAGTTCGACAGATCGATATTCGAGAGCCCTTTCAGTGATTTGAAGCTAAAAGCTTGAAAATCATTTACCACTCTTGTATGAATCGTAGTTGCTCAGCTTGAAGGGATGCTTGTTGTTAAGCTCCGAGGCGAAAGCTGGGAATCGAAAGCTGAGAGTCGATACAGGCCAGGGCCCACGATTGACAAGCATTGAGCAAGCCAATCCTCAGCATTGATCCTGGAGACTTAAACTTTCCAGTAAATCCTAAGTCCTGAGTCCTTTAATCTAAATGATCAATCGATCTCTAGATTCGGTTCACGGATCGGCGGACTCATGATTGTCGTTTATTAATATGTCGTTTATTAATATGATTCAGATTTTAATTTTCTTTGTGTCAGACTGGAGCCTCAGAGCATCGTAAGAGATCAGCGATTGATGGCTTAGTCATTGGATTGTTCCTAGCTCTTGGTTTTGATAGTCGATTTTTAAGAGAAAATTCCAACCTCTAAGGTATTGAGGCCATAATCCATGATTCCAAAATGCGTTCCAATTTCCAAGAATCTTAGTTCACCTTTCCAACTGCAAAATAGCCAGAGATTCAACATGTTTCGTCTGCGGGAAGAAATCGTAGCCCCTAACGCTCTTCAACTGATACTGATGGCCGTTGGCGGTCTCCTTGAGGAAGAACTGCAAGTCCCTGGCCTGGCTCTGAACATTACATGAGATGTAAACTATGAGACTCGGTTGGAAATGTGAAAGTTGAGTCAAATAGTCATGTGTAGATCCCTTTCTCGAGGGATCTAAGATCACAATGGTCTCTCGTGGGTCTAACCCATCCAGGTCTTTGAAGATCTCCTCAGATGAACCCAATTGGAACTCTGAATTCTTCAATCGGTTCAATCGAGCGTTCCTTCTTGCAAACTCGAGGTTCCCCTTTGAGATCTCAATGCCAATGAGCTTCCCAGTGCTTTCACTCAGTGAAATGCCAAAGAATCCCGACCCACAATACGTATCCACCAAATTCTTATGCCTCACGGGATCGATATACTCTCTAATATGGTCCAACAACAATGGCAATATGGAGTTATTGTTCTGGAAGAACTCACCTGCTGGAAACTGGAACCTATACCCACCAAATTCCTGGGTGACGATCTCTTTATGATTCGTGGTATAGCTCTGGACACCATCAACAGACGTATCCCTCATCAAGATGGTACCACCTCGTTTGTACTGCCTCACGATAGCTTCTAGTTGTTCTCTATCTTCTTTCAGCCCTCTATTGATGACATTTGTGGCAATGTGACAATGATCCAGATCAAAGAGTCTCTTTACCCCTGACGTTTCAAACCCCAGCGTGATCTTGTCTCTTCTGGATCCAAAATGAGGTGTCAATTTCGTTCTATAGTTATACTGAAGGGGTGATCCCACGGTGCGCTCAATAGGAGTGGAGTCAATGTCAAATCCAAAGCGTTCATAAGCATTTTGTACAACGTTTGTCTTGAATTCTAACTGGTCCTCATATGACAACATCTGCAGTTGACATCCGGAACACTTCGTAAAGTGCTGACACTTGACAAGACGATCGTTTCTCTTGTCTGAACGTTGTATCATCTGTAAGACCTCACCTTCTGCATACTCACCATGATGTTTCCCAATCTTCACTCGAACCACGTCACCAGGAGCGGTGAATGGTACCATCACAATCATCTGGCCACTCTCTTTCTCCATGGGGCATAATCCAATACCTTGACCTGTGCTTAACACACCGACGATCTCCATTTGTTCGTCTCTGTGGTGATCCCTGCGGTAGTAATATTCGACTAACTCATCTGGAATCTGCGTAGTAATTCCATGCTCTGACCTGAACCTTTCAAGTTCGTACTGGATGATGCCATCGTTAGACACCGGGTCTATGTACCTCTGACGACGTCTTTGTTTCTTCTTCTTTGGGATGAGTTGTGACGATGCGATCGATGCGATCGGTGAGGTTGATGAGATTGAAGCAAGGCTATGATTTGAGCGGGTAACATGGACCGAACATCGAAGAGAGGTGGACAATCGTGTTACTTGTGACCTCCTGAGCCTTAAGGATAGAAGTCTCTGTGCCATTCGGATGCTGGCTGTTGTTGCCCGTCATGTCCTTTGCAAGCGCTAGAGCGAAAAATTCTCTTTACAAATTCCTCTTTTTAAAAGATCCTTTCATAGGTGCATTTTAAATACAGAGAGTGAATGTGGATGATGCAGTAGAGTCAAAACCCCATAGTACAACCGAGGCATCAACTGAACTTACAAGATCCTTATTTCTTTCGTACGGTTGGGTACTACTCCGTTCTTTTTTTATTATTACCTGTAAGAGTGAGCCGTATACCGTGGGAACAACAACCATCAAAACACCCTCTATAGACAGCCCCATAAGGACCTTCAGACGCATGCGGCATGCGGAATGGGTGAGTGAGAGTTGTCAAATACAGAGTATCCGGTCAATGTAGCCAGGTATGTTTTTTTTCTTACAGTTCGAAGGAGAGAACAGAAGAGACACAAATGTCCCTAGGGACGAAGCAGAAAGCAAAAAATGTTGCGGATCCGGTTACGGAGCCCTGTCATGTGGTTTGTTTTTATTTGCTTTGAAGGGTAGCCATCACGGTCATAAATTGTACAATGCAGTTCCAAGATTCTGGATGTGTTGTGATGCTGTAGACAGCGTCCAAAGAATCAAAGATATTATAATATATAATATATATATAATATATATACATGGTACACCACGACATACCACGAGGAGAACTAGACAGAGAAATTAGGATGTGTCACTTTTTTTTTTTCAGGAGGTCTTCCTATTTTTCTTGTCCTTCTCTGTTTTGTCTATTAATCGACGCGAACTTGTAAAAGAAAAAAGATAAAACAAGCAAAAAACAAGCAAGACGAACACACACAACACACAACAAAGGAGTAGACAAGGGAGACGAAGGAGTCCAAAAAATAACAAAGAAATAAAGAAACATCACTTGATCCCCAGAGACTGGACAATGTCAAAGGAATCAAAGAAGCCGCTCACGTACTTCGAGAAACAGCGCGACCTGCTCATGGCAGAAATCGCTGTTTCCATGGATTCGGTCCTCAATAACATCAACGCCCTGAACAGATCCATTGAAGGTGCCATCGCGGTGGGTAAAGAATTCGAAAGTGTCGCTACCTTGTGGTCGAATTTCTATGATGGTTTGGCACAAATGGAACAACTGAGGCCTGCAACCGAGGGAGAACAGGAGGAGTCTACAGATGACAATGGAAAGATGGATCTCGATTCTGAACAGCATGAAGAAGGACAGAGAGAAGGACAGCAAGAGTGAAAGACTTTACATGAGAACACAGAAGTGTTTTCTCTTCCTGTACGATGTCCTTCTCGGGGACATATGTGGCTGCTGTAACTCCATCATGGTATTCATCCTGGTCTTGGGAACGCTCAACATGGTCCCCAATGGACCTTGTTTCTTATCATCATTAAGCATCATCCCCATCATTTCAAAAACCTTGGAATAGCTCCTGTTGCTAAACAACGAACACTCCATATACTCACACCCGATCGTCATGGCAAAATGCTCACAGTACTCTCTTGTTGGTACCATCTTGTTCATTTGTAAATCCGATCTCGACTCAGACCCAATACCGACCAAGATCCTCTTTGCTGAGGGACAATGCGTTTCAACTTCAGGTATCCAGCGCACCCGGACACTCTGTAGAGTATCTACTTGGTCCAACTTGAAGCATATTAACACACCTTTTGCATTGGCATAGCCTAAGGGTCTAAAGCGATCGAAGTATTCATCACCGGGGAAGTCCCAAAGCTGTAATTTCACACCCTTGCAATTGTTGAAATTGATCACCTTATCATATGTTTCAAAAATGGTGGAGTCGTTAGCAATGGTTGGGCGTTGAGATAGATACGTCTGGACAAGTGAAGATTTCCCACACTTGGCATCACCAATAATAACAACATGGCATGCTTCTAGCGCCTCATGACCGCCGAATGACTTATGCGATTCATGAGTGGTTGGTGGACGTGACGACTTGGAGGACCCGTTCCTGGGTGATCTATAGGTCTTTGGACGTGATGCATATCTTGTTGGTGATGATCTCAGACTGAGAGGTGTGCGTGGAGTCAATCGCAACGGGGAAGATTTGTGCGAAGAGCATCTAGGCGTGATTAGGATATCCTTGTTCTCGTCACCGTACAAACTCATCTCTCATAGATTCCTTGCATCCTGCTACACAATAGAAACTTGTAGACATTGTGCAACTAATGAGGGTTTTGAATCAACAACTTTCATAGACGATGACACAAAAACGAAAACGAAAAACGCCAGCCACAAGCCCACTACAAACATACTAAACAGAAAAATAGCAAGAGTCCATTAAAATGCAAAAGTCACTATGTAGCTCATCAAGAGGTCATTATTTCTTTAAATAGGAATGTAGATGTTGGATGTTTGCCCTCTTGGAAAGCCCAACCCGGTATGGAACTTTACTCTTTCGGGAGCAGAGTTCAGAAAGTGTAGATTTTCTCTTTGTAGGGCGGCTTAGTGGTTCATTAGCGGTGTCATTATCATGCAATGGTGATGATTCTTTCGGATGTGGTTGTGGTAGTGACCCTAATTCATGCAGCTTAGTAGCATCACGAGCTCCAAGAGATCCAATGTCTTGTTCCAAAGGCTCACTCATGACTGCGTCAGATGCTGGTGGTCTCCTAACTGGTTTGACTTTAGGGACAGCAAGCGTGACAAGGAAACTTGGCGACTCTCCCATCTGTTCACCAGGCTGCATATCCTCCTTGGCATCATCGTCTTTCTTCAACATAGCGCCACGGATATGTGCAGAAGATCCCAAATTATCCTCATCGATATGTTCCAGCATGGCGCTTTCGCTACCTAGCGCAGAAGTCAGATCTGTCATCTGCGTAGACCACTGAACTGCACTGAAATCCGCTGCCAAAATTGACGAGTCCACATTATCAGGCAAAAGGATCTCCATCAGATCAGATCTCTTAGACCTCTGCATAACAGCCGTGGCGGCTCGCTCTTTAACCTCAGACAAACGTCCAACCTCGTGTAGCGGCTCTGTCTGCGCCCTTCTGAACTCTCTAAAGGGGTCCTTTTCGTCTTCCTCTGAGTCCAGGACCTCGAGTTCCTGAAAGAGAACATCGCTACCATCCGTCCCATCCACCCTTGTGTCAAGTCCACCACCACCCAACTCACAAAATGCGCCCTGACCCTCAGCAAAGCCGCCCTCGCCCACAAGTACACCACGATCATCCGACATACGGCCTTGGAATTGGTGCTGAACGGCTTCGAACCTCCTCTCTCAAAGCTGGTCCTTCTCGATGCCTCTGGCATTGTTGCGGCACAGATTAAAAGTTGGAGTTGCAGAAGGTAAACAAAAACACCGGGGGAACGGTCCGCGCAACATCCCAGACGCGTCGAGACACCTCTGAAAAAGTTCCCGTCCTCTTCCTTTCTCTCTTACCTTTACCCGATGGAAGATCCCTACCGTCTCCCTGTTATGGGCCCCACTGATCCCCGTCGATTGGCCCTCCCATATGCTGTCCTTGGAGAAATACAACCGCTTGTGATCCTCCGCTGCCCCTTCATGGGGTGTTTGAAAATGTCCAACAAAACTCGTCCATGTTTCACTGTGTCTCTTGATCTTCCTGCCATAGAATGGTGGATGTGGTGGATCTTGCCTCTATGGTCCATTCGACTACTCATCTTGAATAACAACTAACAACATCATACTGTCTCGCTGGTCGTACTTCTTTAACACCACAACACCCAAATACGCACTCGATTCGCTTGGTTATTTAGTACTCTTGATCGCAGTCTGTTTGGTATGGTCTATTAGAACCTGTTTTGGAAGTCTAGAGAGTGTGGCATTTGGAGATGAAGGTACCGCTTGCAGTGTCATTGGTGATAGAGGCCCTCCCAACAGAACGGGAAGGGTCTCACCGCGTGGGAGAAAAGGACGTATGGCGATCTTACAAACGGAGCTCAGTCTCATTGAATGGTTTCCATACCGCGTCCCGGCTGCTCCCTCAGCATAAACACCTATTGACCACAGTCATTGTGATACTCACCTCTCCATGACGATATCCACCTTGGGCCTGGTAACCACAAACAAGATCTATTTTCATCAGGAACTCTACCTACTCTGAGTCACCTATCGTTCATCTCCGCTTATTATACCCTCTTCTTTTTTTTCAATTGGCTCTTTTTTCAAATGGTTAAAAAAAGCCATTGCGACATGAGAAGTTGTCTACAAAAGGATTCATCATCAATAGTCGGGTGTCATGGACGTATGACCATGTCGCCATCTTATGGCTTCCATAAGGTTGTTTCATGGTGATTGTGGCTATGTAAAACTGACTGTTACTTGATCAGTTGAGTGTCTCGTTGTGACATGGCGGAGGTCTCGTGGAAAGGTAATACTCCATTCGTTGGGCACTGCTTCTCCTTGATCGTTTTCAATGAACCATACAGGAAACTCAATGACAGGACATCAATGATGAAGGGCTCAGCCAGTTTTATTTCATTCTTGCGAGAATCAGGAGCTGTGATCAACATATTTCATCTCTTGTATGGGTATGTGTCGGATTCGTGATAGAACTTCTTGGGTCTCTGCGTGTGGATCGACGAATGCACCATGGCAAGTGTGTCTGGCGGATTCATGAGGATCTTGCTATGGGGGTTTCATAAAGACGGATCTTAGCCCAGGGAGAGGGTCCCTCCTTTTTTTGTCTACCGTAAGTGTTGATAAATCTCATTCCATACATTGCAAGACTAACTTATTCCACAACGGGTCATGAACACACTGGGCTCGTAAGACCAACAGCCCAGTTGTATGACCCAACAATCACAACCATTATGCAGAACCCTAGGATGATGGTACTGCCTGCATAGATATAGCTTCTTCCAAGTCTGAGGTTATGCAGCTCCACCACGAATGTACTCACAGTAGACAGCGTACCACAAAACCCATCATCCAGCCCTTGTAGAATCTGACATGATAGCTCAGAAGTCACAATCTGGCCACCTTCTTTGAGCTTGCCGCGCATGAGTAACACCACAACGGCTAGCACAGTCACTGCGATAATGTTCACAGTGAACGTCCCAAATGGGAACTGTTTGTTCTTAGGGTTGAGCCACAATGAGACGTAGTAACGCATCCAGCAAGCTATCGGTGCGATGAGAGCGGTGAAGCACCAAGCTCTCCAGCTTGAGACAGCCATAAGGCAAATGACGGCGATCCATGCCAACACACCGGCAACGGCAAGAATGTTTTCCAGAGTGTGGATGTGATGGAAAGGAGGGTCGTAGAAGTGGATCATATGCCTTCCCAAATGGAACCCAGATATCGATAGACCCATCTGTGTTATCACCACGCTTAGACACTCCATTATCCCATACCCACCGTTAGGGTACGACTCATGACTCACCAGTTCCATGTCAATACTCTGTAAAAAGATATCCAACACCATTGAGCTAAACGAACTGAAAGTGCCACAGAATCCCGTGGTGATACCAACGTACAGCTTTGTCTTGTTCTTCGGCTGGTCATAGATCCATGCGTTCTCACTTGCCACCGCCAAGCCCATGATCAAACATGATGAGAAGTTGGCCCAAACAACCCCACTGAGGTATGAACCCGGATATGTAGTCAGCTTGATTATCCCAACACGGGCAAGTGCACCAAAAATGGTAAAGAAGGCCAGTATGAGCAGCTGGTGTACTTCTCGATGGATCTGCGTGCTGTTTTCAATGGGTGGTAATTGGGAGGTTATCTCGGGGGGTTCCCTCTTCACCTGTAAATCCTTTGGGTCGGATGGAGTCATTGAAGGTGAGAGATGGAGGGAGATAGAGGGAGATAACTGAGTGTACACCTAACTGATAATCAATCAGGAGAGAAGAGAACTGAATCAAAGCAACAAAAGACCAGTCTAGCGAACAAGGACTAAAAAAAACAGAGAACAGAAAACACCGATTGCTGGACGGTGATAAAAATCTCTCGCCGCAATTCTTTCGCCGCCCGCCGCCCAGAGATTTTTTGTGTCAAAATCTCGATTTCCCAGCCAGGTTGGAAAATTTTCGAGACAGCGATGGGAGGGAAAGGGAAATTGCAGATTAACAAGACAAAAAAAATTTAATTCAAGAACCAAAAAAAAGCAAGAAAGAGGGAGTAGAGCGTACACGACTATGGACGACGACCTTTTCTTGAATATCTCTACGGATGCATCACCTGCTGGAAAACAAGCTAGTGCTAAGATCACTGGTGGAAAGTGGAAAGACCGCCGTAAAGCGCAGCTCCAGGCTAAAGGAATAAAAAGAGTCCCCAAAAAGGTGACAACAGGCGTTAACTCAACACCGGTGGAGCCTAAGAAGGTGGCCGATTCCAGGAAGAGACCAGCACAGCAGGATGACATCAAAGGTCCTTCGAAACAAGCGAGATTCGTCGAGGGGAAAGGTGCAACTGGTAAGAATAATACATATGTCTCTTCCCTGTTCACTTCCAAACCAGAGATGACCACAAGGGAATACGACCAAGAGATCGAGTCACATGACGCCACGAATGCCCCCTTGAAGGATTCGACGACGTTTGATGGATTAGGGCTCAATGATGTGCTTTCTAGACAATTAACTGACCATATGAAGCTTCAGCATCCTACAAAGATCCAGAGATCCGTCTTGCCTCGTCTCTTGGAAAGAGAGAGAGACCTGTTCGTCCAGGCGCAGACAGGTTCAGGTAAAACTTTGTCATTTGTGCTTCCTATCTTCCAGAGGCTGATGAATGTGAAGAATCTGAATCGTACTAGTGGTATCTTTGCCCTGATCCTCGCCCCAACAAGAGAATTGGCAACACAGATCTATTCCGTCATCGAGACCCTTTCCCACTGCTGCCATAGAATCGTTCCCGGGATCGTGATTGGTGGTGAGAAGAAGAAGTCTGAGAAAGCCAGGTTGAGAAAGGGTGTGAATATCCTCGTGGCCACACCTGGTAGATTGGCTGACCATATCGAAAACACAGAGAGATTGAACTTGTCGAACATAAGGTGGGTCGTTATGGATGAAGGTGACAAATTGATGGAACTGGGATTTGAAGAGACCATCAGAAAGATCTTGGATGACATTTCAAAGACTTCGTGTATTGCGGCCACTACTAAATTGTATCCAAGCTTGCCACATAAGAGGTGTAACGTACTGTGTTCCGCTACTATCAAGAGCAATGTCAAGAAGTTGGGTGAGATATCTTTACAAGATGCAGAGATGGTGAATTCAAACTCTGTGCCGGATGCGGAAGACATTGAAATCATGGAGAACATCTCTGCTCCTGATCAGTTGTTACAACAAGTTTGTGTTGTGCCTCCAAAGCTGAGATTGGTCACTATGGCTTCGGTGCTTAAGGAGATCACAGCTAAGGAAGGAGGCTCGCGTACGATTATCTTCCTCTCATGTTCCGACTCTGTGGATTTCCATTTCTCTGTGTTTGCCAAGGATGGTAAGAAATTGAACAAAGAAGGTGAAGATGCCGAAGCTGATGACCTATCTACTGTGTTAAAAGCACCGTTACTCTCTGATAACACTGTGGTTTATAAGCTTCACGGTTCCCTCTCCCAACAATTACGTACATCTACGCTCTCTGCATTTTCTAAAGCGCCAGAGGATAAACATATCGTCATGTTCTGTACTGACGTTGCGTCTAGAGGTCTGGATTTGCCTTATATTTCCACTGTCATTGAGTATGATCCACCTTTCGCCACTGAGGACCATCTACACAGAATTGGTCGTACGGCAAGAGCTGGCAAATCTGGTCGTTCCATCTTGTTCCTACTGCCCTCTGAAGAGAAGTATCTCGATAAGATTGCACATTATCACCCTCATGGTGTCCAGTACAAATCTTATGAAGACCTCTTGAAGACTGGATTTGGTAACAAATGGGATATGGACGCCACCACATGGCATTTAAACGTTGAGAGATGGTTATTAGAGGATCAGGGTGCACATGATAAAGCAGCAAGAGCGTTCACTAGTCATGTTAGGGCCTATGCTACACATTTGTCTAGCGAGAGAGACGTGTTCAACGTCAAGACGTTGCATTTGGGTCATTTGGCCAAGTGTTTCGGTCTAAGAGAGACACCAAAGAGCCTGGGTGGTAAGGCTACTGGAACAAAGAAGAAGAAGGAGAATCCGAAGGATAAGATGTTCCGTGTCGCTAGAATGGCTGCTAAATCGCAGGTCTCTGAGTTCAACTTTATGTGATCAATTTTATGATGAGCAGCTTATCTTAAATCTTTTGTAGGTACCCCTGTTGTATCAATCTCTCGACGTCAGCCTTCCTCACAAAGAACTGTGAGTCCTTTGTCAAGTTGAACACTCCGTACTCAGTCTGGATCTCACCCACGTCTTTGAGGACCCTGACATCGATGAACACATCGCTCGGTGGGTCCAATGAACCAGATAAGTCCACTTCAGGAAAATTGCTCTTATATTCCACAAGCGTCTCACTGTACTGTTTGAAGTACTCCAACTCATTGTGGTTCGCAATCTCAGGTTCCTTATTCTCCCACGCCATTTGGTCCAGTCGTTGGGCTCTCAGTCTCTCATAGGCCAACAGACAACGTTTGTTACGACGCATAGCCAGATGAGTCACCAGCTGATGGCAGTATTCGCCACGATCACCATCACCGTCCAGCGTTTCGAGGGTCTTGGACAGGTCTTTCGTTTCCTTTACGACGCCTCGTACGAGCTCGTCCTGAAAAGTAGCCAATCCGTCTAAGTTCTGCGTTCTTTTCGCCTCGAGAACCAGTTTGTTGGCGAGGTCCCCGTACATTTTTGGCGGTCTTTTGTCTGCTCTTCTGAGTGTGTTTAAGCGGTCCTCTTTCGATGTTTTGGTGAACAAATAAAGCGCGTCGTCAAATTTCAGAAACGCAATGGGAACATCAAATGGAACTAAGAAAGCGGACAAGCCATGAGGATTCAGAAGATCTATGGGAGAAACTCCAAATCCACAAGGAAGCTACAACCGCCAGTGGAACTATCTCCAGAGAAGTATGAAGATTCGACGAGAATTGAGCAGGGCTTGGATGAGAAGCTGTCATCACCATCTATAAGGAGGTCTCCAAGGATACGAGCTCTGAGAGAATCAAAAGATGACAACATGTTTGACCTGCCCTCGGAAGACCTATCGAGTCTGATAGAGAGCATGAAGAGGTCAGGGGAAGAATCCAAGGAACTCAAAAGAAAACCAACGGTGGATCGCTCACCGAAACTGAACAAATTCTTTGTTGAATCCCAAGATAAACCAATCTGGTCTCCGAAACTATCCCCCAAGAAAGTACAGAAACCTGATTCCGACACACATAGAGTGTTGAAACCCCGTATATCGCCATTGACGAGGAAGCTTCTGGCTTCAACCGATCGTAACAGCCCATCATCATCGCCAAAGGGACAATCGACCTCTAAATCTTCATCAAAGACGTCAGATATGGTATCAAGTGACTCATGGGACTTCTTAAATGATATTGCGGAGAAACCCAAGCCTAATACGACACTGAAGATCTCATTGAGGTCACCAAGGAAAGGGCAGAGTGATGAAAGAAAGGACCTTGTGCAGTTCTTTGAAACACAATTGGAAGAACATATGAGTACTCAGAAGGATGACTCCAAAGATAACACGCCAGATATTACGACCTCTTCATCGAGTCTACCTGAATCTCCAAAGGTGAGTAGATCCAAGAGGACATATGGCCTTCAAAGAAGCTACCTACTCGAGAAACCCTCCCAGCAAGAAAAAGACGAAATTGAGAGCTATGGAGCTGAGGACTCGTCAAACGACACTGATGCATCCGATGAAGCAGATAAGTCCACAGCGGATATCAAGAACATAACGGATCTACGCGCCCAAGGATCCTCAGCACAATTTACTGATGAATTGAACTTCATATTGGAAGGTATCCATACTACATCTTCACTCTCTGGGTTCCTGGAGCTTGGTATCAAACTGATGGAACCAGAATTTGTTAAGTTTTTGAAGAGTCACGAGGATTTGGGACTTTGGAAATATGTCAATGATCAAGATCCTTCTATGTGTTTTGTACTTGGATTCATCATGTGTACCATTGCAGAAGCGTCACCTATTTCATTGGCTCAAGTATCACCAATATTAGTGACATTGTTGAAAAATCACGATCCTGAACCAAAGAAGGCTTCTAAAATGACAAGGGCTCTTTTTAAAGAATGGTATGAACAGTTAGAGAAGAGATATACACCGCAGTTCTTGGCCATTTCGCTGATGTTCACGAATGATCTATTCATCACGAATGAGCTGTTCTCCATTTGCATAGATGTTATGAATTGGTTAAAGTTGGTTGATCCAATGGATTTGAAAGTATATGATATGCTATTAATCCTATTCGAAAAATACTTGAACAGCACAGATATTGTGCATCCATCATTCCAACACATCCTCAAACACACTATGAAACTTGATCAGCTTCCATCACAGACGATGATCCTCAGTCTGAAGCTCCTCATCGTACTTGCTGTAAAGAAATATCCACAGGTGTATCACCCTGCTTTAGTGACACAGGCCATCAACACAGCTCTATCGACAAAGGATCCAGAGATCCAACTTCTCTCATTCGGGCTGCTGATAAACCTCGTCGAGGATGATATTTGCTTAAAGAAATGCCTCACACATACTTCAAAATTACAAGAGTTATACACGATTGCATACAGTTCCAGCATATCATATTTCTCCCTGTTGATAGGTGTGATCTATCTCAAAGACAAAAGCATCACAGATCAGTTCCATAGACAGGAACTCAACAGTATCATCTTGGAGTTGGAGAAGTTTGACAAGAGTAATAAAGTCATAAATCAACAGATCGAGGCTATATTGACCGTTATGAATTCATGATATATTTAATAATTATTCAGACTTATACATGTATGTATTAAAAATTCGGTTCATGGGGCAATTCTTACAAGCTCCCATGGCTCATCCTCACTTTCTCTTCTAAACACAATACGATCATGCAATCTACTAGGACGACCTTGCCAGAACTCAACCTCCAATGGGACAACTCTCAATCCACCCCAGAATTCCGGACATGGGATCTTGTCGTGCCCTTCAAAGTGCTTCTCCTTAGCCTCATAAACCTCACTCAGCTCGTCTCTGCTTTTCAATACGGATGACTGTGGCGAGGACCATGCTCCAATCTGGGACCCTCTTGGTCTTGTATCGAAATAGCGTTGAGAGGTTTCCCTATCAACAAACTCGGTCTTACCCTCGACACGCACCTGTCTTTGCAACGATGGCCAGAACCATGTTAAAGCAGCTTGTGGATTACTCTTGATCTGTTGGGCTTTCTTAGAGGACCCCCAGTTGGAATAGACAACAAAGCCTTTGTTGTCCAACTCTTTGAACAGAACCACACGGCTGGACACACGTCCGCTTGGGAGCTCTGCGGTGGAGAAGTTGGTACATTCTGGCATCGACTCTGTCTTTGAAGCCTCGTCAAACCAGGCCTTGAACTGGGCAATAGGATCGTTGGTCACTTGCGTGATATCAAGGGTGTCCTTGTCATACTGGTAGGTCTTTGGTGCGACTGATAGTGGCGTTAGTGTTTGTTTAGAATAACATGACTGGCTGTCACTTACAAACCAACGGCTTTTCATTCATCTTTGATGTTTTTACGGTGTTTTGATACTGATGCTTTGATGTTGGTGTATGTTCAGTTTGTGTCTGAATGGAACCACTTCTCGAGGAAATTATAAAGAAAACGGAAGGAGTCACCGGGTGACACATCGCTCGCCTGCAGGTGTCGTTTTGAGCAGCCCCGGGGTGACTCCGAACAATAAGCTGTGGACTAACTCTGGCCAGAACATCAGCAAAACATACATAACTGCTACTTAATCCGATAAGGTGCCTACAAAGACGCAATGGAATGATCAAATAACCAAATAAATAGCTTAGAAAGTAGTAGTGGCATACTCCTTGGCCAATCTGTCAGCGACGGCGTGGATGAATTCCTCAGTAGTGACATAGGAAGATCTGTCTGTCTTACCTTCAGCCAAAGCCAAATCCTTCGTCATCTTACCGTCAACTTGCACAGTGTCCAAGGTGGCCTTCTCTAGCAATTGACCGAATTTAACAACCTCTGAGGTCTCATCAAGCTTACCTCTTTGGATGATACCTCTGGACCAGGCGAAGATTGAGGCAATTGAATTCGTCGAGGTCTCTTTGCCCTGTTGGTGCTGTCTGTAATGTCTAGTCACAGTACCATGGGCAGCCTCGGCCTCAAAGGCCTTACCATCTGGGGTAACAAGCACAGAAGTCATCAAACCAAGGGAACCGAAACCTTGGGCCACAATGTCGGATTGCACATCACCATCGTAGTTCTTCATGGCAATGATGTAACCACCTCTGGATTTCAACATCTGTGCGACCATATCGTCAATCAAACGGTGCTCGAACCAGATACCTCTCTCATCCATAAGGGACTTGTAGGTGGAGGCATAGAGCTCTTCAAAGATGTCCTTGAAACGACCATCGTACTTCTTCAAGATGGTGTTCTTGGTGGTGGAGTACAAGTTCAAACCTCTTTCCAGAGCCAGCTTGAAAGAAGCATGTGCAAAGGCCTCGATGGACTCGTCAGTGTTGTACATCGCCAAAGCGACACCGGCACCTTGGAAATCGTACACAGGCCATTCAAGGGCCTCACCACCATCCTTTGGGTTGAAGACCAACTTCAAATCACCAGCAGATGGGATCAACACGTCGGTGGCTCTGTATTGGTCACCAAATGCGTGACGGCCAATGATGATTGGCTGCTCCCATTGTGGGACTATTCTTGGGATTCTTGGGATCACAATTGGCTCTCTGAACACAGTACCACCCAAGATGTTTCTAATGGTACCGTTTGGAGACTTCCACATCTTCTTGAGCTTGAACTCCTCGACACGGGCCTCATCTGGAGTGATGGTAGCACACTTGACAGCAACACCGTACTTCAGAGTGGCCTCGGCACTGTCCACGGTGACCTGGTCGTCGGTCTTGTCACGGTTCTCCATGGACAAGTCGTAGTATTTGAGATCAATATCCAAGTATGGAAGCACCAGCTCGTTACGGATGAGTTGCCAGATAATTCTGGTCATCTCGTCACCGTCCATCTCGACGATCGGGTTCTTGACTGTGATCTTGGCCATATTGTTGATTATTTATTCCTGATCCGGTAAAGTACAAAAGAGAGAGAAATAAAGAGGATCCTTCGAGCCTTTTATACTAAATTGGGACCGCCGATTTCGCAACCGATTTTCACCCCACAGGCAGAAAAAAATCACCGGCAGCCGCAGGGCTCCGGGGTTGGCAGAGATTTCCTTTTCCGGTAAGTTGGATTGGATAAGAAGTTTGACGGGTGCAATTTATTCCGTTGACCTGATAGTTTAAACTTCACTTTACAGTCTAATGGTATGATATTAAAAAGACCCGCTAAGCCACTCGTCCATCTTGTCAAACGTCTCGATCTCGGGCTGACCGTCAGCCATCAACTGGAACCACAGCATATCAACCTCTTCAGTGCTCATCACGTTAGGATTGACATGGAACCCTTGTGATGGAGATCTCGATGTAGATGACACGTCTGACACGGATTCCGTGTGGACCTTCTTCTTATTCAGCAACGCCAATACCGGTTCTTCAAACCTCTTTGATGTCACAATTTGGCTCAGCTGATCTAATTGCCATTGTGACAACTCATACAGCTCATTCCTCTCTGGAATGCACTTATAATGATTGACATCATCCGGTATTCCTCGAGACTCCTGGTTTACTTTGGATCCCCTATCCATGATATTATCCTTGTCGTACAGCACTTCATGGATGAAATCCAAAGAGCGACCATTCCTCCATGCATGATAATACACAGATGACAACGAGGCAAACCCATCACGCACCAATGAGTAACTCTCTAAGAACTTCTGTAATACCATCTCCACAGGCTGATGCTTCAAGCTCGTGACATAATTATACTTCACATCCAAGCCCCTCAATACAAAAGCCTGTAGTAGTTCTGACACTTTGTGCAGACTAGCAAAAATACTAGGCACCAATATCAACTGGGCGCCTTGTCCAAAGATCTCGTCAAAATAGTTTCTCTTTCCATTGTTGATTGTCAATAGCATATATGACAGAGGAACCAGTTCCATACAGATCTGAAACATTTTGAGGATCATTGGATAGTTCAATAGCGGGACAGAGGAAAAAATGTGGTGATAGATGGTGTATAGTGCTGTCTTTAACTCCACATACTGTCTAAACTTGTGAATCTTTAGCGAACATTCCGAGATCGTAGTATGTGGTAGCATTAGCAACACTTCAAGAGAGTTAAAGTTATCATCAAGGTACTGTTCAAGCTTGGAAACTTTAACCAAGAATTCATTCACCCTAACCCTCTCTTTCAAATTCAACACATCTTTCAATATATCCCTAACCAAATCATTGATCTCATCTGTAGTCTCACAGTTACTCACAGCACTCTCAAAAAGCGTGATATCCTCTATATTCCTATGCTCATTCAGGTTTGGTAACTGTGTATCAAAACTTGCTTGGTTAACAAGCAAAGGATTTCCCTTCATCAACCCCTGCTCCAAATCTAGAGTTACAATCTCGTGCCATATGAATCTCCAAACATTCACCAATCTTTCAAAGCGGGATACAATGGTAGAATGTATCAAATCACGATTCATACCGATACTGTTTGCCATCTGTAATAGCATCCCCAAGAAAACCTCAGAATCGCCACTAATACTCCCATCACCCTCTTCTGGTGCAAATCTATTGTATAGCCTCATCATCAACGAGCATTGGATCACAGGAATGGCACCACGGCGTAATAGTCTGAACTGGTTGAGGCATATCTGAGCTATATTTACGATATTCGTGCCAATTGGGTTGGACAGGATATATTTCTCATCTGGTGTATTGCTATCCTTCTGTGTGACACACACCGATGTCAACCTTAGTATTATGAAAAGGATTCCCAAAAATGCAAAATCCATCCGCCTGACGATCTTGACCGATGGTTTCTTCATTGGGTCATCATCCCTGGAGCCAAGGATATCACATAGTCTCTCCCTGAAGTAAGTCTCATTGACAAATGGCATGAATACCACAAGCACACTCTTGAAAAACCGATCAACTAGCAACCACATCAGTCTCCCACATGGTACCATCTCTTTGATCTTCCTTATGGCTTCTGTCTCACCATCACTGCCAAACACCTGGGTATCACATCTCTCTGTCTTCAATTTAATTTCATCGAGACCTTCATTTTCCAATAATCTTGCTTGGAATTTTTCCTCAACGTTCTTATTCTGGTTCTCTCGATCCAGGACAATATTCTGTACAAGCTCCTTCGAATCCATGGCCTTTCCTGCTAATGACGTCGTCAATTTCAACTTCTCCTTACGGATCCTCAGAAGCATCACTTTTAAAAAAGGATCTTTCTTCATTATGGATGCCATTGATAGCGGTCCACTAGCGACAATACGACCTGCGCGGATGAATATCGGTTCGTGATAATCATAGAATGTCATTGTCTGTTCATCGGTGTATAATATTGATTCCAATGGTGTATTCAATCCTGCTGTTCCCGTTGTTGTCTGATCACTTGAACGGATATTTGACTCATTATATGATACTCGCTGATGTTGTGATCTGAAAGGATCGGGGTAGATAGGCTCGATGAAAGTCTGATTGATGTCCAATGGGAAGGCATTCTGTGTTGGATAGAGATCCTTGGACACTGTGAACTTTGCCGTGTGTGGTATTTCCTCCGTCTTTGGTCTCTTGTTGGTGTTCAACTGGATATGTGCCATCGGGACGGAAGCGGCAGTGGTGTAGTTCGTGCTAAATGACTTGATCTCCTGATCCCATGAAGGTTCCTGGTATTCACATATGGAACCGCTCTTCGATTTCAAACACACATTACACTGCGGTCTTCCTTTATCACACTAATTGCGTTCGTTAGTATACGTTCCTTGTGTGTCACAGTAATAAAAAAAAAACATGCACACCTTTACTTTCTTCTTCCGGCACTGCGCACAGGAAGTGACTGTTCTCTTTCTCTTAGAGCCTGTCTGGAACATTCTTCTCTTTGCCTTATGCAGGATCTCTCGAAGCGTGCACTCCAACCCACTATTTCTAAGAGATCTAGCCCTTCTCGAGGAAGTTCCCAATGAGATAACAAAGCAGGCACAAATTGGCCAAGGGGCACGTCGCCGGTTTGGAGACACACACACACACTGAAAGCCCTTTGCCACGGGCAACATCCACCGTTGGGCTCCGGGATGTGGGGGGTCACCCGCCCTAATTTTCGCGAATTCTTGATGATATAAACATTACATCATCCAATGTTGTAGAATTATGTAAGCGCGTCGGAAACGGAGTTAAGTTACGAAATAGGAAACTCGGTAGGCGCAGAGGCAGCAGAAACGCCCTTTTTACATGTCTAAACAGTCATCATGTAAACCCTCAAGGTGCCTACCAATTAGAGCGGTTAAGAGAGATTCCCTTGAGAAGCATTGAAAGAAGCACCCATGGACTTCACAGGGGGTGAGCGCAAGAGAGTCAGAGTGCTTAGGAGCTGCCTGGTGTGTCGGCAGAAGAAGACAAAAGTACGTGTCTTGTGTTGTTTTTGGGCGTGCGCCATTTTGGGAGGCAAATCATTAATTAGAGACAACTAACAATACCCTCAACAGTGTAATCAAGAGAAGCCCGTGTGCAGTGCATGTAAGAAGAGAAGAAATCCTTACGAGTGCCGCTATGAGGAATCTCAATGGAACGTCAAATTCGGTGAACCACATGACCCTTACAATGGCAACCCTGCGCATGTATCGCACCAAGCCAATGCTGGCAGCACTTCGACCCTGGTGCCAACCAATGCCAATGATTACAATGATGGCCTCTCACAGCTGAATAACAGGATACAGTTGCTTGAGAGCGCTCTGAGAGCAAAGAATGAGTCACTGCGCGTATCAAGTTCGTCTTCTGTCCTTACTTTAAGCTCGTCAGATCCTAATAGTGGTGATGACCATGTTCAATTCCAAAGTGATATCTTTGAAACACCCGGAATGACATACAAAGGTGCCCTAACGTGGGCCTCCCTATTACGCAAGGACAAGTTCCTCAATTCCTTTGTGATGTCGATGAAGAACAGGAAGCGCATCGTGGTGAATGAAATATCCGGCCCAAAATATGGTGATTTTTCCAAAGTTTTCATCAAGCATACAGAACATGAGGCACCACTTAATGAATCAGACGACTTATCAGTGGTGTCAATGGTGAAGGAGTTCCTGAAAGATAATAAGTTGGTATGGATCCTTGTGGATAAGTTTTTTGAATCTGAGTTGGAAATCATGTTCCCGATTCTACAGAAAGATGAATTCGAATCAGAAGTTGTTCAGATCATTGGTCCTCGTGGATCGATGAATGGCGTAGTTAACTTTACAAGGACATCACAATGTGCGGCAGCTGGTATCTTGCTGATGGTCATGAGATTGGCTTCCCTGCCCTATATAATCCAAGATCTTGGTAATAGAGTATTGACTCAGGATGAGGACTACATTGTGATGAATCCCGTATCTGAGGCTGTCATGAAAGGTGTGAATAGATGTATGGAGGAAGTTGTGAATTTGAAACGTGCTTCTCTTATGGTGTTTCAGATGATCTTGCTCAAACGATATTATGAACTCATATCCCCAGAGGAAGCTGACTGCCTTACTATAGTCCCGCCGGGGGGACTTGGACAACTTCTACACCATGGTATCGAATGTTCCTTAAATCGTGACCCAGAGAAGGTCTGTGGAAAATTAGCGGTTCCTAAAAACGTTGTCAGAAGACTATGGTACATGATTGTCCACTTGGATCTTCATCAGATGATGACCGTTGGTACACACTCCATTGTGACTCCAAACATGTATGACACTGAGCTGCCTCACTTAGATGAGTCAGAAACACCACTCGATTTTGGCATTGACAAACTGATCGTTGATTTTGGCAAATTGTACGATATCTGCTACCCATTGTTGAACTACCTCGTTGATGTACGGAATCCTCCTCGTCTGGGTGAAATATTCACAAGATTACGTCCATTAGAAGACTATATTTCTTCTCTTCCAACAATTGAGCAGATCGTTGCCAGGCCAGATGAGACTGCTATTCAACGTGTCCAGAAAATAAAGTCACTAATGCAGCTAATCAATTGTATCTCTTTGTTGAGTATGATCTATTATCATATTTTCTTGCACTACTCTAGCAAGATGGATCGTGAGAGATCTTTCCATTATATCCTCCAGGTCATTAAACTTGGGTCATTGCTGTATCCGTTGGTGCTTTTCTTTGATGAGAGTAAACCAGAGTATGATTTACACAAGAATTTTGGATATTCTCCTACTTTGATCCCAACATTCGAGATGTGTTTACACAGATTGCAGCAGTTGATGATGAGTATTATGGCAAGATTCAAGATCTATAAGCTCACAGTCCGTGAATCTGATCCTTCAAAGATTGCATTGATCGATAAGACTGGTGACCTGATCAGTGTTTCAATGAAGCATATCTTGAAGGTATATTGCGCAATGGCTGGTAATTATTTCCATGCATGGGTCGTTGCCAGAGTGCATACGTTCATCGTGATGAAAGTGATGGAGCTACAACCAGGTTGCTATATTGTGCCAACACCAATGGATCTCGAGACAATTGCTACATTCAATTCTACAGGGAAAGACGATGTCTTTTTCCATTGGACCTCTTCCGAGTTCCAAGAATTGTATAACGCATTCTTACCATATCAAGAGATTGATATTCAGGGATCAATGACAAACTCACCAGTGAATTACAATACATTCAATGAGAAAGATAAACGTTGGTTGGATCAAGTCGTGCAGGATTTCAACAGGCAAGAACTGAACTTTATTGATGCAAAAAATGGTGATGTTGGTACACCTTTCAGCACACCTTTCAATTTTAGTGGGTACTCTTCAGATGGCAGTGTACCGTCGATCTCGATGGGTTCCGTGCAGACACCAACTACTACTATGAGCGCTGATCCTTCGAACGTACTTGATACCTTCCTGACTGATTATGAATTAGAGGATTATTTCTTGAGACATAGTACTGGATATGGGTTACATTTCTGAGATGTGTATGATGAATGATGAGTCTTGTATATACTTTTTTTGGTTTTTTTTTCTTTAAAGTTATCTTTGTTGGTTATATAGTTATTTAATGATGCATGTGTTTGATTTGAGAGTAGATCTATATTTTAGCGCTGTTATGAATGCATATTGATAGATCTACTATGGGGCAGAAACTAGTTGCAAAGCTTAATAAGGAGAAGATCAGCCCGTTGCAATTCATAAACTCCGCTCAGTCCGCTTAAACTTCTTCGATGACGGGCACAATGGAGATTTCGGGAATGGCCTTGTTCAAGAGATCTGCGATGGCATGAACCCTTTTTGACACCCAAAAAGATATGGGATTCGCAGTGGGCAAACGATACACTCAAATAAGTGTCATAATTGAGCGGTTTAAATCCTCAACCATTCTTCAGCGAAGAGCAAGATGCAATAGAGTACAATGACTTTTGAGTATGATTCACGTTTCCCTGCACTTCTCATCCTATACACGCCTATCCACTGTTCTGGGAAATCTAATCAGTGCATTACCCTAGCAATCAGCCTCACGTATTTTATCGGAGGACTATAGTGATCAAGTGCAGCCACTGATAAACATAGGGGTAATCTGGTGATCATACTGCTGCGCGCTGTGTGTGTAAATTAGATGTTACGATGAAAGCTGTATCTCAATAAGCCCTAGTCATGATAGATTCACAGGCGAAGGACCCTGCCTAATTGTCTCTCTTTGGGGGGCTTGTTGAAAGTCACTCACTAAAATGTGTCAGCCATGAGAGCGCTCCTCCTAATTTCCAAGCAGGAGCCTGTCCGGCTACGCAGCAGCCACAGCGAGCTTAGGGTGGCGCGTAGGCAGAACACTCCTGCCCAGATCGAACTAAAATTAAGTGAGACAAAGAAAAACACCCATACTGACAAATTGTATAAGCGCTTTATAACAACACCGAAAAGTCCTGTTAAAGATACAGCCTGATTAGTTACGTGAGAAAGTTAAGCATTTCTAGAGAAGTATCTGCTAGATCTATCAAGCACCACTGTGAAGAGAATCCCTCAGGACCTGAACCACCAATTTAGTCCCCCCGCAAACAAGAACCATTATCCGCAGACATCGACTGGTAACTATCCATCTATCCATCCTGCTATTCATATTTCTATTAATTCACTGATTTGGAGGTACCTGCCGTTGAACCTTGTGAACTATGCCCCCAAAGAAAGAGAAAGAAGAGAAAAAGGAGAGGAAATCTTCTCTGGCCGCTTCAAAGAAGAGAAACAGGGTCCCAATCTCATGTACAATCTGTCGAAGAAGAAAAGTGAAGTGCGATAAAAGGAGACCGATCTGTACCGCGTGTGAGAAGACTGGCGTCGCTCATTTGTGTCACTATATCGATCCTCCATGGGCTCAGCCTTTATCAAATCAAGAACTTCAGAATGAACCGGTTGATGACGTTGAGAGGTTGAAAGAGAAGATTCAATATTTGGAAGCACAACTACAGAGAAGACAGCCGGTGCTTGAAGATCATGACTATGATCACAGTGTTTCTAGTGAGGATGATCTGCAGGATGAACCTTTGAACTTGGGTAAGAAATTTGATATGCTCCACATCAAATCAACAACCACAACACATCTCGGCGCTACGTCATGGCTGGCCATCATGAAAGGTGATCCTTATCTGCGTGTCCTATGGGCTCATATCTTTAAAGTCAGAAAACAAGTCGAGGAGTTCAAATATAGAAGAAGACTTCAGAAGCATCAATTGGCACAGGTGAATGGCACAGGAACTGTGGCACCAGCTACGATGCAACAACCTATGCTGGTGATGCCACGCGGTCAATGCCCAGTCGCACGTGCTAGACCTTTAAAGGATCTCGCGGTTTGCCCTTTCTCAAAGGACAACGCACCTGCTTCTGGACCGCAGATCTGCCCTGTATCTGGACAGGAACAAGGACAGGGGAAATGTCCAGTGGCTCATGATATGGAAAAAGATGAGATACCGCCATCGTCGATGATCAAAAAGGAATACAGCGAAGAAGATAATGAGACAGTGGATGACACTGACTCTCCAAAAACTGACAACAGTCGCTCTGATGAACGCGTGTGTCCATTAATGATTGGCGATAACTCATTGTTGGGGATGAACGATGAAGACAAGACTGATCAACATCAAAACAAGCGTCGAAAGACATCGCGGAGTGATTCTAATGACAGTGATAAATTTGGACCACGTAAAGTGTCAGCAGATGACTTCAAGAGGGATCCCGTAGAAATGATGCAGAAATATCTACCGAAGAAGAAATTATTATGGATGTTCATCGAGAGATATTTCAACCTGTTATATGTCTACCTACCTTATGTTGATGAAAAGATGTTCAGAGAGGAAGTCCAGATGATCATGGGTGGTCCAGATGATGAAGACCAAGACATCAAGATCCAAATCAGGTATGGTGCTGATTTTGCATTAGTTGGTACTGTTTGCATCATCTTGAGATTAGTATGGAACACTCTCCCGATGAACAGTTCGAACAAGCTTTTGGGTAAACCGGTAAGTACGAAAACATATCCTGAACATCCAGAGACACTAGAAATCATGCAGATGAAAGAGAACGAGATCCCACTGGAATTGGTCGATTGTGTGAAGCATTGTTTTTCTAATTTGAAGCTCATGAGAAAATCATCGCTGAAGATCGTTCAGTGTGCCTTATACCTAAGATTCTACTTCATGTATTCACCTGAAGATGGCGATGGTGCTGATGGTGCCGATTCTCAGATCTTTTTGGGTATGATCATCCAGATGTCAATCAGCATCGGTCTTCATCGTGATCCAAAGAATTTTGAAAATTTTGGTGATGAGAGACAAAGACATTTATGGAGAAAGATTTGGTATGCGCTGATATCATTGGATGTATCACAGAGTATGAACTTGGGTTGTCCAAGAGGTCTACAACACCATGAAGAGTTCAGTGATACGATGTTGCCAGATGAAGATTCCCTCGTTGAGTTCGGTAAGGATCTGAGAGAATTGACGGTGGTGAAGAATGTCCGTATGCAGGCCAAACTGGATCAATTACTGTCTAAAACGATGAAGGTATTATTGGACGTGAATAGACCTGCAAGAAGATCGCACGTGGATTCTCTCATTGATGAGTTACATCAGAGCATCAGCGGGTTTGGCGTCATCAAGGACAAAGATGCCCTGCCACAACTGGGTAAGATCTTGGTCAATAGGTCTAAGAATGAGCCCATATATGCCTCTGGTACACGTGCCATACAATTCAGAGCCCACGTCACTGTGAACATGTTGGTCTATTTATTGAACTACATCCTCTATGTCCATTTCGAACCGAGGGGTGCAGATTCACAGTCTGGTAGGATTGCAAAGACATATGCACAGAGAGCACTGAACTGTGCATTGGAAGGTTATAGAAACTGCTCATTGTTCTTTGATTGCGGTTTGGAATATTTTGGTCCTGGCGCTGATTTGATTCTTTCACCATTGCTGCTACTTGTGGGACATCGTTCCATGCAGTTCATGGTTTCATTGATCTTAAGGTCAAGATGCGGCCCATTCATGAAACCTGCAATCATTGGTGATCATAAAAATGTTGCCCCAATGAAACCCACATCCTCTACATCAAGTTCGGGGATTGAAATCAATCATAGAAATCATGATTTGGACGATATCGAGATTAAAGACGAAACAGAAGAGTATAGATCTGTGTTTGATGTCGATGTAAATTCCGGTGAAACGTTGGCCACTATCTTGCTAAGTCACATGGATAGGTTCCATGATGTTGCAGAGAAATTGGGTGACAAGTATCCGTACAGCTGGAGAATGAGCAAAGCCGTTGGATTCTTCATCGTCCTTTTGAGAAAGCCAACCAATGTTGTCAAGAGTCTGGTTAAGACTGAGAACTTGGGAGATGTTGAAAACGATACTGGTGAAGTTTCTTCATTGTTAAACTCTGTTCCATTGGTTCTTAATGCAGATGAAGAACAGTTCAAGAAGTGTCCAATCTATAGTAAGGCAGAAGTTAGTGCTACCAGATCTACTGTGGAGAGATCTGAGAAGTCAGAGCCGGAAGCTAAGGCACCAACAAAACTTGTTCCAATCTTATCCAAGCCATCTACTCCTCAGATTATTGATGCGCCTCAGCCAGGTTCATCATCCCCTATGGATACGATGACTGCACCAAATGGTATGCTTTCACTGAACATGTTCTCTGACCCATCTGGTATGGACATGGTAATACCAGAACAGTTCTCTGAAGCGATGATGCAGCCAGGACTCATGACCTTCAACGAAGCTGATAAATCCATTGGTGATATGATAGACATGATGTTGAACAACGGTTCTTCCAACGCTATAAAGATGGGTGATTCTACGATGCCTTTTGATGGCACTGGTGAAGGTACGAGTATTGACTTTGGTTCCATAATGAACAGTGGTTGGTTTAGTTAGCTATTTACAGTTGAACGATGAATTAGTTGGGTAAGGAAACCAGAGATCGTAGCTTCATTCCGGACTTAGTGGAGTTAGATCAGATTTCGTCGGACTTCTTCGAAATTTCCCGCGATTTTTTGTCCTGATTCGAATGTCTTCTCCTTTTGTTAACAATTTGAAGAGTTTGTCTGGTCTATGTGCTTTGGGTATTGTTATCGAATGTACTGACTGATATTGGCATTTTGGACTTTGACAACAGAAAAGAGAGCAATAAATAACCCCCAAACCACACCGTTTGACGCTATGTCGGAAGATCAGAACATCGCCGATGTTCAGTCTCCTATGGATGACAAACAAGCAAGAAAGAGAATGAGAGTACCAACCTCGTGTGCTGTATGCCGTAAGAGAAAGATCAAGGTACGTTTGATGTTGTTTCCATTGTCGAAATGGACTATGTTTCCTCGGGGACTTTTTGTTATCTCGGTCTTTTGAGCAATACTAACATTCTCTCATCAGTGTGATAAGATGAAACCCGTGTGTGGCGGTTGTGCAAAAAGTGGTGTCAGCCACCTATGTCACTATGAAGAACCCCAGTGGGTGAACTCTAAAGACTTGTGGCGTAATGCCAATCCATCTGACATGTCGGGCTCGGGTTCGATGGGAGTCAAGACCCCAACTGGATCTACACAAGCATTACAGGACTTGACATCAAGAGTCAAGCACATCGAAGCATCGCTTGCTGTTCATGATTTGGCTCATTCAGGTTCTGTATCGGCTCCATACCAAGCCTACGCGAAGCCCGTACCAGAAGCACAGGCTCCAAGTGAGACCAAATTGGATTATGGTTTCGATCCAAAGGCTGAAGTTCGCTGTGGCAACTATATGCCGTTCATTATGAAGAAATCTCGTTTGGAATTCCATAATGGTATTTCGTTTGCATCCCTTGTCAAGATGGATCCTCATTTGAGAATCGTTTGGGTCTCATTATGGAAGAACCTCGAGAAGGCCTTTCACAGTCCGACAAACGTGGAAACAGTCGCACGAATGCTACCTGCATCATGCACAAAGGGCGTGCATGAACTAATGGCTCTTGGGAAGCAAAAATCAGAAGAGAGAAATGAGATTAAAGCAAGCATCAAGGCTGTAAAGACTCTGGATGAGTTGATCTTGGCGAACTTGCCAAACAACAGTGTTCTTTTTAGACTCTGTCTCCGATTCTTCAAGAAGGTTTATCCATATATGCCCTACTTGAATGAATCATTCTTCACTGAACTTGATCAGTTGCTCGGTACCAGCTTCAACAATAGTAAACCGGCTTCGTTGAACATAAAGAGCAAGCATGACTATGCCACATTTGGTCTCCTGTTCCTGATCATGAGATTGGGGTATTTGAGTATCGAAGAACGCGAATTCTTGACAAGACCAGAGCTAAAAGATATGAAGGACTTAAGTATAACAAAGAGCTATTTGGAAATTGCATTCAAATGTCTTGAAGAGTTCAAATTCTTAAAGAAGCCCTATAGTTTGAGGGTTCTTCAACTGCTTCTCTTCTTGAAACTTTGTTATATGTTCTGTCCAGAATCGGATGATTCTTCTAATAGCACCGGCACAAAGCCTATGATAGGCTTACTATATTCCACTGCTCAGAGCTTGGGGCTTCACGTTGATCCTTCGAGATTGGTGGACATGGCGGAGAAGTCTAATATCAATGGCCAAATGTGGAGAAGAATCTGGCACAAAATCTTAGAATTGGATGCCGCTCAAGCGGTGATGACGGGCACTCAACCATTTTGTTATGATGAGGATTCATATACTACGGAATTACCAATGGATCACAGTGATGATCCAATTGAACGAGAAATAGATGATGATTTCAGGTTCTTGGATGAGAAGACAAAGTTGTATAGAAAGATCTCCATAGCATGTTTCAAATTGAAGAGATCACCAAATGCATTGGAGTTCTCAAGATACATTCAAGAGCTTGATACCTTCATCTGCGTTCATTTTGGGTCGTTGAAACAAGTGTTGAATGATTCCTCCTTGAGTTCAATTGGGAAATCGAAGAAAGTCGGATATTTGTTTGAACTAAACTCAATGTTACTGTCCTTGAACATCCTAATCTTACACCATTTTGAACAAATCGGTAACACGAAGAAGGTGTACGAGATATTTGATAAGTGTTTGACAATGACGATGAAGATTCTGAATTCATCATTGAACTTGTTCTATAACTTCAGGTTGTATTTTGATCCTGGCGTTCCATTCCTAAGACCAAGTGCCTATATTGCGGTCACTAAGGCGTTCCTCTTCATGGCGTCTATCCTTACCAAGCTGTCTCAGTGCAAGAAGGTCGTTCCAAAGACACAGATGTCCCGCTGGGTGCTCATGAATGACTTTCATAAGCTGATATGTTACAGTATGAGAAGCTTTCTGAGATTGGGCCGTGGAATAAGTGATGGGTTCTTCCGATCGCAAAAGGTAATGTTCGCCGCTAGATTGATTTTCGAGATGCTCAAGGATCCAGAGTTTGACTTTGATGAGTCCGCAAAGCACATCATTAGTGCGATTCCTCAAACTATTCCTGGTCCTAGTTCTGGTCGCAAGGCTGTTTTCCTATTTCAAGAGATCACCGCAAAAGATATACCAAAAGCGAATTTCTTGATGAATTTTGCTGACACTGAGCTATCATATTTGAAATCCAAACTTCAAACTGAACCATTTGAAGTGTTACGCCCATTGATCTCTACTGAAGAACCGTTTGAAGTGCCAAAATCTGTTAATCCAAGTGGTACAGGGAATGGCCAGTTCTATGACCCTGTGGATGGGTTCACAAAGTCGAATACTCCAAATGTTGATGCTCCTGTAACGCCACATGGACTCAGTCCATTCAGTTATGTCGGATTGTTTGGCGATGACAGTGACAAGGGATCAAATAGCGACGAACCGATCAAGTCGTTGACGAGTGAGGAGTATGCCAGTTTGTATGGTTTGTTTGAGGATTATGGGATTATGGATTTTGACGTCGGTACTTGAATCTTTTGTTTTTTTTTTTATACTGTCTGTTGTAGTTTTATTCATTCTAGAGTGTTCTTAGACCAGATGGTGAAGTTCAGTACTCCACCAACTGCAACAACGCGCAAATCCATACAAAAGCACGCAACAGAAGATGTCTCACAAGCTGCTGCCACAGGAGTGGAAGGAAATACGGGGAACACCGTGTAAACCTGTGAAGATTGAACCTCTCTTAGAGCCAATACGCAAGGACCATATGGATAAACGGATTGATGAATTGAACATTGGGTTTGACAAGTTGAACGGAAGAGTAAACAAGGTGAATTCGGATTTCCAGGGGATTAAGAGAGCCAGTGAGACTTTATCGTGGATTAAGAAGTGAGATAATACAAGAAGATGGGCTATGGGGTCCTTGTTTAGCTATCTGTAGTTATAGTCGTTGTATCTGTGGCTGTTCAACCATCATGTCATCTAGATGGTTCAATTGCGCAATAAATCCATCAATGTTTTTGATATCAGGATATAAATTAGGCCACTATTTTACGGTTCACTACAATTAGCCTCCGTCTACTTATCAACACAGTAAGCTATAAACACTATCTGATTACTCATACACCCCAATATATCAAACCACTCCACCGGTAGCGGGCCGACCAATTTTCATGCGCACGTCCCCGGATTTTCGGGCGCGCCAAAATTTTGTCGATGACTCGAAACTTTCCAGCTTTTGAAGGCATAAAACAACGTATCACTTCATTCTTTTTAAGGCTCGAAAGCACTCTAAATAGTTCAAAAGAGATGATTTCCCTACGTCCACTGGTGCACTGCCGCTACCAGTCTTCCTCGACCGCCGCTATGGCGTACAAGTTGCTCAGAAATAAGAGCAGACCACCACTCCCAACTCTGGAAACACCAAGATGGAGCGCTGAAGGTGCCGTTGCCTCTATTCTTTTTGAAGCGCCATCTGATGTGAAGCCACGCCCAAAGCCACATGTGCTCAACTGTTTGGTGCAAAACGAGCCTGGTGTCCTGTCCTTGGTGTCTGGAACGTTGGCTGCTAGAGGTTTCAACATTGATTCCTTGGTGGTTTCAAACACTGAAGTGCAAAACTTATCCAGAATGACTATCGTTCTCAGAGAAAAGGCTGCTATTATCGAACAGGCAAGAAAGCAGATTGAGAGTTTGGTGCCAGTTTATGCTGTGTTGGACTACACAAATGCTGAGATCATCCAGAGAGAGCTATTACTCGCAAGAATCTCTCTCCTCGGTCCTGAATACTTTGAAGATCTCTTGAAGCAGCATGGGGATGCTAATGCTTCCGCCGATGCCTCTTTAGGGAAATACCATCCAAAGAACTTGACCGTGTCTGAGATCCTAAGACTGAAACATCAATACTTGTCTTCTGTCACTCAGATCGCTGAGCAATTCGGTGGTAAAGTGTTGGATATCTCTGAGAGATCATGCATTGTGGAGCTTAGTGCTAAACCTTCTCGTGTCTCCTCGTTCTTGACTTTGATGCGTCCATTTGGTATTTTGGAATCCTCCAGATCCGGTATGATGGCTATTCCAAGAACTCCAACTGGGTCTGACTCTAACGAAGGTCCAACGATCGATGCCAATGACGTTGTTGATGTCTCCTCTTTGCCACCTGGTTGATCTCGGTGTTCTTAAACCATTCATGATGTCCCAAAAGACTACATATAATTATATAAGTCATTTAAAGATAAGTTATTATAAGAAATTCTGTATAATCCTCGTGCTTGTCTTCACTTTAATGTCATCAACTTCAAACTGCTGAATCATGTCGATCAGCAGATCCATAGACATATCAATATCTAAGACAGCACCACCTTCAATTAGCAATTCATTGACAAAAGAGTTGAAAGCAGACGCATCGGTGATTTCCAATGCTTCATGATCAAGGGGAACACTCACATATAACACCTGACCTTGATCTTCTATTAACATCTCATTAGAGCAATCGTGCCATTGGGCCAAGTCTATCACTGCAAATTGTTCGCCCTGGTGGTATAACTTTGGCACCCCACGCACTTTTATCACTTTAGGATCCAAAGTTTGTGGTATATTGATGAAGATGTCAACTTTTCCATCGATGTATACGTTCAGATCCTCGAGGCGAAACTTTATGTCATTCATAGTGATATTTCTAACGAATTGATCCATAGGACTCTGTGGATATTTATACCCAGCTCTGAAATCAATGAGTGATGTCAATTTGTTCAAAGAGCCCATCGAAGGAATTTGGAAGTCACGTAGTATGATTTGAATGGTTTCATTGTTCATCATATCATGAATCAGAGTGTTTAATATTGTTGATCCATTGCATTCCTTCAATAGTGGATCTATCCCCTCTATTCTGGTAGAAAAGTTCAAACGGAGGTATTCATCCATAGAAGAGAGAGCTGATTCATCTACAGTGATCTCTGGCAAAAGCGGGATGATCTCATCATGACAATCAATGGAATACAAACCTAGCTGGACGGGTGGGACATCAAACCCAAGAGACCTGTGATAGATAGGGTTCAGCAAAGATAAGGATCCACTGATATCATACACTTCATTGCTCTTCTCAAAGGTCAACTGATCGATGGATATGGAGTCTGTGTCAATGTTCAAATACTCCTTTGGCATCACCCATTCTTCAAATGATATGGGAAAGGACCCAAGTGAGATATACCCGATTTTCAGCGCAATAAGACCATTGCCTATTAGTTTCAAAGACTCCCCGGGGTCACTCATTATCTTCTTGACTAACCCCATCATGTTCTTCAGACGAGGTTGGATATCAATTAGCACATTCAACGCTGTGGAATGATGGTTCTGTATGTCAACAACCATAGGCTTGGTCTTTACGATGCCTAGCACCACTTTTTTATCTTCAATGACGGTGCTGATCTCCATCTGATCAGATTGAATGGTGACCTCTTGGAACAACGAGCCTCCTAACTTGAACAGATTTTTATAGTAGGACTCATCAATCTCATCATAATCCACAAGAGACATCGCCTTCATCTCGAATTGTAAACCATGGGTATCCACTTTTGAGAGCTCCACGGATTGGATATTCAACTCCATGGATTTCTGTATCAACTCCTGGGACCTCTGTGACACGAAATAGATGTTTATGCCTCCTATGATAACAATAAAAGCCAATAAAGAAAGTACTGCATACAGCAGGGGCTTCCTCCGCTTTACGGGTATAATCACCTCCTCAGCGTCGTTACAAATTGTGCCATAATGATTCTGTGGACTCAGAAGTTGCCTGTTATCTTCGCTCATCCCAAAATCACTGTCCTTTGCAGTTTATATTCTTCTTTTGTGTTGTTGCTTTTCTCAGGGCTGAAAAGTTTTTGTGCCACTTCGACAAAAACTTCGTTATCGTGAAGACAGGCCGCAATTGATAAGATTGTTCTGTGCTAAACTACATGAAATTATTATGAGAGACTAAGCCTCCTTAATTAAGCTAATGAGATATTCATCGTTGTATAGCACAACTTTTTTTTTTCCCCGGCTTTCAAGCACGGGAATCCACCAATTTGCACCCATAACCTCCATCCAATTATTCTTGAACCCTCTATCCCAATGTCTATACACATTTGACGGGATGCTCACTACATGCCTCTGGCTTTTATACAGCACGCTGTAATGCCTCTCTTCTGGGATTCCCTGTCTCTTATTTCTTCTGTTCTCAAGGACATCGATGGTTGTTTTATTCCAGTAGATATACCCCATATGCTCCGAGATCAGTCCAGATAGCATTAGGAGCCAAAACCCACTGATGATGAGTGCAACTATGACATTTGCATTGACAACGTGGTCCTTGGGTACTAGGACAATCATGGATATTAGTAGATATATCAAATAACACCAGAATGCTATGATGAAATGGATGAATAACTTATAATTGTCCCTACCAATGACAACACCCATGAACGTACAATAGTGGTCGAACCGAGCGATGCATCTCCCTACCCTAGACGAATGATGACTTTTGTCCTCTTTGATACTCTGACAATTTGAACACCACAGTGGTTGTCCGGTTGGATCACACTGGAAGATTGGAGGGACATCACCATTGAATTCATCATAAGTTATCACTCTCTGGATCCCTGGGCCTGAAATGACGATCTGCGCCCAAATTGAATAAGCCAGTACAATCCAGAGTACATTTCCAACGATCAGCCCAACGGAAATGGACCTATGGTGATCGGGAAGCCAGCAGATGTAGTAAGAGTAAACCCATGAACCGTACACTATTAACCCAGTGACGATGAACGGGATGAACCTCTCCGTTATTCGGGGGATTTTCTCAGAGATTTCGTTCATACTCTTATATCACCATCAAAGAAAGCCATGGAATCCGTTCATGTAATCCTTTGTGCCTGTAGTGTGTATAGAACTCGTCAAAATCGTTTCAAATTATGTGTCAAAGTTTCGGATTTGGCAGGACGTCCGCTAAAAAATTTTCGGTAACTTTTAAAACAGTACAGAAATCTCTCTGATCTGCATTGATTTAAGCATTTGCTCTAAGCGCCAGAATGCTCTACTTAATTGGTCTCGGTCTCTCGTACGAGACAGATATTACCGTTAGGGGTCTACAGGTTGTCCAGAAGTGTAAGCGTGTGTATTTGGAGGCCTACACCTCCATACTTATGGCTGCTTCAAAAGAATCTCTGGAGGAGTTCTACGGTAGAGAGGTAATCCTTGCTGATCGTGAGCTTGTGGAGTCTGGGTCTGATCAGATACTTGAAGATGCCCAGGACGAAGATATTGCTTTCCTTGTTGTTGGTGATCCATTTGGCGCTACTACGCATACAGATCTCATCATAAGAGCCAGAGAATTGGGCATTCCAGTCGAATCAATACACAACGCCTCTGTGATGAACGCCGTGGGTGCTTGCGGGCTACAGTTGTATCAGTTCGGTCAGACTGTGTCATTGGTGTTCTTCACTGACAACTGGAGACCTGACTCTTTCTATGACAAAATCATGGAGAATAGAAAGATTGGCTTGCACACTTTAGTGTTGCTTGATATCAAAGTGAAAGAGCAGAGCATTGAGAACATGGCTAGGGGGAGATTGGTCTACGAACCACCAAGATACATGGACATCGCTACTGCTGCTTCCCAATTGTTGGAAATTGAAGAAAAGAGAGCTGAACAGTGCTATACTCCAAACACACCAGCTATTGCTATCTCCAGATTGGGTTCTCCGAAGCAGTGTTTCAAAGCTGCTACTTTGAAAGAATTGAGTGAGTACGATGCTGGTGAGCCTTTGCACTCTTTGGTGATTTTGGGTAGACAGGTGCACGATTTGGAGTTGGAGTACTTGTATGCCTTTGTCGATGACAAGGATAAGTTTAAACAAATGGTTGAAGAAGATCAGGAGTTCTTCAAGCCACCACCATATGTCCCACCACCGGAGGAGGAGTTCAGCGATTGAGTTTAGAACACTACATAGCTAATGTACAGAGTGAGGTCAGAAACATTGTATATTCCCTCTCTACAATAATATCACGTTGGACTCTGCGCTGGAGTCTTATCTACTGTTATATCAACCTCACTGTTCGTCACATCATCATCCATGGAGATGTCAAACTCAATCTCTGCAGCTTGCTCCCCCTCAGTGTTCAGCTTGACAGGCTCATTTGGCTTATTCTTGACAACCACGAAGGCAGCACCAAGGATGATTACGATACCACACCAGGACCAGAACCCTGGCAGCTTATGCCATATGGTGATCTCCCACATGACAGAGTAGAGCATCTGCGAATAGAGCATCATAGAGGCCCTACTGGCCTTCTCTCTCTGGATACCTTCAGTCAAGAGGAACTGCATGAAGAACCCACTGATCCCCAGAGCAAAGAACAAAAACCACTGTTTCCCATTCTTGGGAACTTTGAAACCAAGGTGAGGAATCAGTATGAGTCCTAGGAAGCTGACGATTAGCGTTGTAGTTGCGAAAAAGTTCACCATAACAAGCGAATGTACTCTCTTACCGATGAATCTGATCACGATGTACACCATACTGGCGCCACAAACACCAACCAGGGCAACCATAGTTGCAGTCAGTCTCTCTGCAGCAGCACCATTGGCACCATCATCCTTCGTACCAAACAGGAAAGACGGTCTAGCGATCAACATCACACCAAAAAGAGAAATTACAGACCCTAGAGCCTCTATCAACGACCAGCGCTCTCTCAATAACACCCATGCCAGGAACCCCGTCATGGAAGGTACCAGGAACGTTATGACTGTGGCCTCACTGACAGAGAGATACATCAACGAATAATACATCGCAAACACACCAATAAACCCCATGACTCCTCGTAAGACCAGTAACCATCTCAACTCCTTGGGACCCCAGAGCTGTGCCTCTTTCTTGTAATACTTCAGATAAAGCACACACCCTAGAGCTGTGATCAGCATACGCACAAACAGGATCTGTAATGGATGGATCGGGTCCTCGTCAGTGACTAATAGCTTTGTGGTGGTGACCATTATACTATTGAAAAACTGGGACAGGACGATGAATAGGAGCCCGATGTTCGCGGCAAGATGGGTCCGGTACATCTCTGATATCCTAGATTGCAATGTATGTGTGTCCAGTGTCATCTTCTTGGGCCTTTGCTGTTTTTTTCTCTTAATGGCTTAAAAGTCATGCCGATGGAGGACAGTTATATCAATTTATTCTCCCCTCGAAAAATTTATCCGTTGCCAAGCGGTGATAAGCAGGACTTTTTGCGATAATTAAAAGGTTTTAAGAATGTGGATTTGCGAGCGTTGACAGGGTAGACTAAAAATGAAGTGCACCATTGAATAGAAAGCATTCTCTAGTTGTTATATATTTCTTTTCCTGGTCATATAGTCCCAGTTTTGACTCCTCCAAAGGCCAGATCATATCTTTGTGTCAATGAGATTTGACACCTTTTCTCTCTAAAACTCATGACTTATAAGTACAGTACGATTCTCTGTAACATCTCTCCAACCATAAAAATGTATTCCAGCTTATTACCCAAAATAGCCAGTTATCCACCCTAACCTTCTCAGTTTTTCAATCTCATATCCTTGATCTTCTCATTCAACAACTCACCAAAGAATCTGATAGTGGCAATACCTTTGGTGGTACTTCTCTCTAGCCCTTTTCTTGCAACGATACCATCATGTGCATTGAGCACATTGACATATACACCGAATTTGAACCAGCTTAAGGAATTTAGATTGTCCATGATATATTTCCTCTCAGAGTCCACCGGTAAAGGCCTTGTGTCTTTAAATATCAATGATTCTTCAGTATTTGGATCTTGAAATGTGGCATTGAAGTATTCTAGAGATTCCAATGGATGTGTCGTGAAGATTTTGCCATTCCCAGGATCGCTGGTGGATTCTGTATTGGAATCATATTGGCCCATGTTGATGGCAGTCTCCAAAGCTTCACCTGTAACTTCCTCCAATCTTTCCTTGATAGACGCCCCACTGGAACCATTATCCAAAGACAATTGAATCTCGGACTTCTTATGGAATTTGACGATGAACCAACTCACAATAGAAGCAGCCGAACTTGCGACAAAGACGATGGGGATCCAGATCGGCAAGACAACAGAAGCCAATAAAATGATCCCAAAATATCTCAGCTTCTTCCACAGAGGCTTCCTATACTTCGGCTTAGAATCGTTAAGGAACTTGGATGCTTGTAAGTCAACAATCTTGGGCTTCACATCCATCCCACGAATCTTATAACGTGGAACTTTGCTGTCAAATGATAAATCCAACTGATTCCAATGGCTATCGAAAGGATTCTTATCCGTAATATAGGAAGTGTAGAAGTTAACAGTACGATCATGGCGAATATTAGCGAAGCAAAAGCGCTCTTTAAACTTGGATAAACCCTTGAGGTAATCACCATCGGAAAGTTGCACTAGTAATTTTCCCCTATCATTGATAAATAGTTCCGATCCAACAAATCCAAGGACATTGGAACCTATCAAATTCAGAAAGCGAAACCGCTTCTTGAAAAACCAGACGCCCATGTGTGGAGTTGCAAACGTACAAAAGAACATTGGCTCAATCGTTTCAAACACAGACATCTTCTCCAATTCGCCAATGATGAACCGTGAGATCAATCCACCAAGAGAATACCCAATAAAGCTAATCTTGGTCACTATCACTCCCCTGTCGTGTAACTCATTAATCTCTGCCACAATCTCGATGAGCATACGCTCACCAATGATCTCTATACCGTCATAGGTCTTGAAAAGCGAGGAGGACTGCGGTCTAAGAGTACAAATTTTTTCAGGGGAGTCACTCACACACTGCTGGATGGTCTCGTCGATGGCTTTAAGATGATTCGCACCTCCCCAGAGTCTGCTTTGGCGTTAGCTCAATTATAGCTGATAGAACCACAAATACAAGAGAACTCACCCATGGACAAGGACGAATAAGTGGGCCTGGGACATCATTCAAGGGGTTGGTGTGCTCAGTTCTGGAGATCACAGAAATCACACTCAGGTATACCAATAGAATCAGTAGATTGAAGAGGAACTTTGAATCAAAAGAGGCCAGCGATGAGAAATTGTGGCAAAAGTTTCCGCCTTTGACACATGCAACCCGTTACGGGCAACAGCGTGATAATTGACACAAATATAGGACTACTGTGATAAAATAATAGAGAAACTACGATAAATACTAGAATACTAGCAGTGCCATGATATCTGATATTTCATGATTGGCTCTAAACACCACCAGATTTTCAGACGGATTCAGTCACTATCGACGTCGATCTCAGGGATCTCGAAGTCACTGTCATCCTCATCATCAACTTCTACTGGGACGTTGACTGGCTCCTCTCCGCTCTCTTGGATCTTGATTCTCTTGGAAGGAGTATCATCATTCTCTTCCAATGGACGTGTCTTATCCTCCTTTTCAGCAGTCTCAATCGGTTTACGTTTGGACTCCGGGAATGAGAGCGTCTTCATCTCTTCATCACTCTTGAAGACACTCACCGCTGGTGTCTCCCTAATCTCGACCTTCTTCAACTCCTCAACAAAGCTATCCTTCCCCGTCTCCTTCCCGAAAAATTCCTTAACATCCACATCCATCTCTTCGCCTTCATCTTCCTCTTCGTCTTCAACAAATGTCTTTGGTCTATACTTGACATCCAACACAGGGAACCTCGGATTAGTCAAGAGACTCAACTTTTCATTGTTTGGCAACAGTCTCTTGGCGATCGGTAAGATCGAGTAGGTCTCGCCATCGTTTGGATAAAGGACAACGATCTCCAGAATTCTCTTGAACGGTTCACCAACAGATCCATTGATTACGTGTTCCTTGACACTTGTACTTATGATGTACTTCAACAATTTGATTCTGAAAGTTGGCACCAAGTTTGTCACTTTCTTCAAGACTATTTCAAAGAATGGCAAAATGGTATGGATAGTGGACTTCGGTGGATTCACCTCAAATAGTTCGGAATGGGATAACAGATCGGACATTGGTGTAGAGTCTTTGTTCTTCTTCTTGTTTTTCTTCTGCCCAGTAGGAGCATTGTTAGCGATGGGTTGTTTCTCTAAGACACCTTCCAATGGAGTTCTTTTCTCCAAGAGTGTCAATGAAACGTCAACCAATTTATTGATCAATTCCAGCTGCGTCAACCCTTGAAACAGCTTCAAAATCTCAGTAGCTGATGAAATGACGCCAAGCATCTCACTTTCCTGATTCAAACACTGTTTTTTATCGACTTTATTCAATTTTTTCAATTCCATTGGGATCATCACTTCTAAACTTGATAAAACGTGTTGTAGATGCGGCAATATTAACTTCTTATATGTCTTCGCAACTTCATGCAATAGCAAACAACCAAGTGCCTGCGTCTTGGACAGGTCAGTCTGGATGACCCTTTTCAAAGAAGTGTTTCTCTTCAATTCAGGCTTGAGTTGGATATAGTTCAAAGAGAGACCCATGAGTAAGTTACAACACTGGATGATCAGACCCAGCGGAACTCTGATTGGGAATGGCGTACTGGAAGTGATGAAAGCGATTACGAGCCTGACCAGTACCTCAATTCTTTCACTGATGGTCACAATAGACAAGGCATCACTCAGATCGATAGATAAAAATGGGAATATGTATTCTTTCTTCTCCATTTCTGGCAGCTGCTTAATCAAGTCCATAGAATCACGTTCAGATTTCAAGTCAATCATATTATCATAGATCAACACCACTGAACGCAGCTCATCAAGGAGTTGCAATATCTTTAATCTCCATTGGTCATCTGGTAATGGTTGTGCTCCCATTGTGGTCTGGTTTGGTTTGATCAGGTGGAGATATGCGTAGGATTTACACACCAGTGCTTGTAATTCGGAATCCATCTCACAGAAATTTTCAACCAGAAGCTTGATCAACTTAGCCTCGAACTTCTTGAGAAATGGCTTGAAAGTTGTGGTGTTCTTCGTCAATAGAGTAGTCAAGATTGGTAAAACAATCTTGAAATCTCTCTCGAGGTTATCCAACAATGCACAGAGGATATTTGGCAAGTTTGGCGTCAAGATCTCTCTTGTAAGAACCGGCTTCCCTCTGATACCGGACATGATGGTATCCAATGCCCTACAGGCGTTTTGAAAGTTCACAGATACAATAGATTGGTCATTGATCAACTTCAATAGTGCAGTAATGAAATTGCTACCTCCATTAGTCAACACCAAGGGGTTCATACCGAGAACTTGGACGATGTGACATCCAAACCATCTCTTGTAGTCGTCTCTGCTGTTCAGCAGGTTTGTAGTTTTGGAGACTAAGTGGTTCAACTCAGATTTCGCAGCAGTTGTTATCGTCTCTGGAGAGGAATATAGCGACTTGAGGACATGTTTGATGTGCTGCGGTCTCTGCTGATCCAGGATCTCGAGGATCATAGGGAGTGGGATGGACATCTGTTCTCTGTATTGCCTTACTGTGGTCTTAAGAGTCCTCTCTTTGTGAGTTTTGGTGAGCTTTGGTGGGATTAAATTTTTGTAAATGAAAAATTTCTCCGATGAGATGAGATCAAAAACTGGGGAAAACAAAAAAGGTGCTTGAAGACGTTTATAGGTTTGTATGGTCAATGAGATACCGAATGAGTGTCGTAATCTACACACCACAGCTTTTTAAATATGGGAATCACCCATATCTAAACCCAAAGCGGAAACCTTCCGGGCCGGGTAGTTTTCCTCTTTCCGAAAACAAAACAAAACCCTCGAAGGATTAAACCAGGCAGCAAAAATACAGAGGCGACACTACCAATAAACCCATCAAGAGACCTTCAAAGAACGCCAATGACAGTCACCACAAGTACAATCTTCCATTACATTCCGAACTATATCGGGTACCTCAGGGTCGTCACAGCTGTCGTATCGTTCCAGCTGATGAAGAGCCATCCCATCTACTGTATTACAAGTTACTCAATCTCATGCTTGTTGGATGCCCTAGACGGCCATGCCGCCCGTCATTTCAACCAGACAAGTCGATTCGGTGCAGTTCTTGATATGGTTACGGATAGATGTACGACCTCATCCCTCATCTGCTTCCTATGTGTGCTATACCCTGATTATGTGTTCCTCTTCCAACTCCTTGTGTCGCTGGATTTAGCTTCTCACTATATGCACATGTACGCTACTTTACAAACAGGTGGCCAGTCTCATAAAAGTGTTGACAAGGAGAGCAGTTGGTTGTTGAACTTGTACTACACTAACAGAAACGTCCTGTTCACTATGTGCTTCTTCAATGAGCTTTTCTATGTGGCTCTCTACTTGGCCTATTTCCCTCTCTACGATGTGACCTTCTTTGGCTACACTCTCTCTATCTTTTCAGTGATTGCTATCGTGTCATCTCCGTTCTATTTGTTTAAACAGAGTACAAATGTGATCCAGTTGGTCAGAGCGTCCGTGTTGTTGGCTGAGTTGGACGTTGCGGACCTAAAGAAGGATTAATACAGATGATTATCGAATATCACTTCTAGCGTGCCACCATCTAAAGGTATACTTGTAAGTAGGAGGTACGGTTAAACTACTATAACTACAATTTCAAATCCATAAACTCATCGATTGATGTAATTGATGAACCATTCCAATAGTCCCACACAGCCCTATAATCAGGGATCAAAATCAGAACTTCTCTAAAGCATCCATGTAAACATTGTAACAAGAAAAAGGTACGCTGAATGCCATCCCCATCGAAACCCAGAATGCCCGGAGGCATCCATTCCAAGGAACAGTCCCACAAGGGAACTACTCAACTCAGGGAAGAATCGTCTAGGATGAACACGCGAGATTTCATCACGTTAGTATAAAACTATGGAAGGTTCATGAAGAGGAAGTGGTTAGAAGAGGAAGAGGTGAAAATTTGCCCATGGAATTTTTAAGCGGATGAGGCCATCTGGTTGGGGCAGAAATTGAAAGGGCATGGGTTATAATCGTGGGACGTAGAGATGTAAGAGTGGCTTCACCGCTGAAAAAATGGGAAATATCGACCAAGTAGTCTGATTAAAAAATAAACGGAGGCAATTTAGTACTGGTTGATTGTAGAATCATGTTATATATGTATATATATATGGCGGCTGTATTTGAGCTTGTACAATTTCAACAATAGACATATTTTTGCTTGAGACCAAAAAAAGAAGTGCTTCCACTCAGAGTCGAACTGAGGATCGCTACATTACTAGTGTAGCGCCTTACCAACTTGGCCATAGAAGCTTCTTCGAAACTAACACGCGGAACTCCTAATCTGAATCTGTAATTCAAAATTTCAATGGTAAGGACACTTTTGGAAATATCTCTCTAACTCTGAATATACTCTTCCTATAAACTAGATAAACATACTATATGAGTCACTAGCTATCTATTCTACCATATAAATTCAATATATAACGTTGTGCCCCCGCTTAAGCAACCGCATAAGTTCACCGCGCACTTGTAAAAATGCGGCATGACAAATCTCGACAAATCATCCGCTTCTTGAACACTTTCACCCAATCTCTCAAGCTCACTATATACTACAAAGATGGCTATCAAAGGTCTTGGCCAAGTCGACCAGAAGTACGACGGTTCTAACTTGAAAATCGGTATCGTCCATGCCCGTTGGAATTCCACAATCATCGATGCGCTCGTCAATGGTGCCATAAAGAAGTTGAAAGAGTTCGGTGTCAAGGAAGAGAACATCTACGTTGAGACCGTCCCTGGTTCTTTCGAATTGCCATTCGGTACAAAGAAACTCGCTCAAAAGTTGCAAAAGACCGAAGGTGTCCAATTGGATGCTATCATCCCGATTGGTGTCTTGATCAAAGGCTCTACAATGCATTTCGAATACATTTGTGACTCTACTACACATGCATTGATGAGATTGAATGAGTCTTTAGATATCCCTGTCATCTTTGGTGTCTTGACAGTGCTCACTGAAGAGCAAGCCGAGGTTAGAGCCGGTTTGAAACCAGGTATGCATAACCATGGTGAAGACTGGGGTGCTGCTGCCGTTGAGATGGCTACTAAATTTGTCAAGTACTAAGATATAATGTGGTTAATGAGATGATATGTCGTTCAGAATCGATGTGGGGTTGTAATTTTTGAGACCAACTTTGTGTCTTGAAACTTGAAGCCCAAAATCTGATTTCTGCCTCTACAAGACTCTGGTGTTAAACCTTTTCTCTTTCCTTTTGACTGACAATACAGTTACTATATGTGAAGTGATATCATGAAGGGATGTAGAAGTTACACCAAAATCTTCCCATATGTTCCAACTACATATAGTACTTTTTTACTCCTCTTAACCAAAACTTTCTTCTATGTATGCCAGTAGTCTATATTATATATTGATGTTTTCTAGATGTTATTCAAGACTTTGTAAGACTATTTTGAAAAGTTGCTTTATTTTTGATAATTTATCATCATTTTTGTAGAAAAGGTGAGTCCTTCTTTTAATGGTAGATTTGGAAAGAGGTAAACTGTGATCAAGGATTGTGTGTTATATAACACGCCCTTATATGATTGAATGACTGTCAATCTATTGTCTAAATGATATCAATAGGCGCCATTTCAGCTGATGATATTCTCACTTAGATCTAAAATCAGATTTTCATGACTTTCAGGGGAAGCACACAAGGATCATCATCGTCACTTACGGGTCTTACTCAACGCTCCAAAACTGGACGATTTCCACAATTAGACTATCTTATACATACTGTCATGCACTTGAAATTCAATAAAGATGCTCAGTGATCTCTATAATTTCTCTAAATCTCATAGGGATGAGATCGAATATGTCATATTCGATTATTCAGCGCCATTCGCTTGATGTCGAATGCGAATCCTGAACTCCCCAATTATTCGACAAGTTAATACGATATATCTCGTTGAAAGATATCTTTTAGGATAATGAATGATATCTATGGCGATCTACTGTTGATCTCAAAAACATTGTTGATCATCGCTTCGTATTGTACTTCAGTCGTTTGAATGATAAGATCTGTTCGAGGGGAGCCGCCCTGGGGGGAATGATTTAGAGCTAAGATCACTTAAGAATAGTGACTAAAGCATGAGAAACTAAAAGAAACACAGTACATACCTCAACCAAAATACCCTACAATCACAATTTTAGTATTTCTATCACAAACTCGTTCATTCAATCAGGCGTCATCATAGCTAATGGTTCTTCCCATAACTCTGTACTCTTCCTTGACTCGCCGGTGGCATCATATGCATAGGCTGTCCTGGATATCCACCAGATCTTGGATTATATCCACCTGGATACCCCATTGGTGCACCCGGAGTCATCCCAGGTTGTATATACATCGCTTGCATCCCTTGTGGTGACAGCCCGGGATGTGCTTGTTGCGGAGACACACGCATTTGAGGCATGAATGGCTGAGGTGGATACATGAATTGCCCTGGGGCATTCAGCATTGGAATTGGTTGGAATTGCTGTACTGGTTGTGGTGGGAATGATGGCGGCTTCACATTTGATGGGTCTGGGAAAAGGGATTTGTACGAAATGGTACCTTCGCTCCATGTTGGTAATGTGTTGAATGGTCTTTCCAATCTGAAAACGGCACCTTCTGCTTTATCCTTCTTAGCGTTGAAATCTTCACGACTGCGCTTAAAGAAGTTAAAATCATCACCAAGTTTCTTCTTCTTATCCATGGATGGAAGCCTATCTGGTGAGAAGAAGGACGCCTGTGGTCTCTTTGGTCTGAAACCAGGTTGGTTAAGTCTTGGTGAATTTCTTGCAAAGTGTGGTGTGGATGCGTTGGAAACAACAGGACTTGCTGATGATGAACTTGGTGTAAAGGATGGTGTAAAGGATGCAGCCTTAGCATTGAGTTTGTACTTTGAAGTCTCAACTTTCTTTGCACTTGGAGTATTAGACACGTTAGTCTGTGATGATTTTGGAACAGGCGTTTCAGAGGGCTTTGGTGGCTGATCCTGCTTGATAGTGACAGGCTTTTGTTTCGGAGTATGTGGTTTTGAAGATGGCTGAGAGGGCGATTTTGCAATCCTTGCTTCCAGTTCAGACCTCTTAGCGATCTCCTCCTGCTTTTGTTTATCCTTGGTGATGATTGGTAATAGGTCCTCCGGTATCTTTGTTGGAATCTTAAAGTTTTGGGAGAATTCTTTCAATGAGTTTATCTCCTTCAAGTTGTGGAGTTTCTTATGTTGATCCGCCTTTTCAGTCTGAGGCTTAGAAGCAGAAACAGGTGGTTTTGAAGGAATGGTTGATGGTTTGGATGACATTGTCAGAGCGACGTTTGTTGCAGAGACAATTGAAGGGTCAATGTTTTCAAGTCTTCCTCTCTGGGTTGGTGGAACATACTTAGACTTTGCTTCAGCTTCAAAAGTAGCATTCTTAGCATCTTTATTCATCAATGATTGGAAAAGGGCATCGCCCTTGGAGACAGTCTTTGCTGATCTATCAACACCAGAATACTTGTCCTCTTCATCGATACCACTATCATCAAAGGCAAGGCCACGCTCTTCAGCCAAATGAATGTTTCCTGAATGACCTTGAGATTCAATCTCCCTAGCCAATTGTTCAGCCTTTTGTAGGTTCTTTTTATAGTTAGGCCCATCCTTTTTGATTCTTGTGGTATACAAGTTTTCATCAAATTCGGAAGTGATACCAAACTTAGATTCATTCGTTTGGAATTGATCCCATGCCGCAGATCCAGACTCCTCCAAGGTCAAACCTTCTAGAGAAACGCCTTCAGTTGATGCATCTGGAACCCATTTCTCGATATTTTCACCGCGACGAGCATTGTTGTTCTTGCTCAGGGAGATGTCAGCATCAGTCTTGAAAGAATCGATGTTTCTAACGACAGATTCGTTAAAGAGATCAACACTAGAGATTTCAAAATCTGTCAAATCGTCAAAATTGATAGCCACAACTTCATTCTCGCAATTGATAATGACTTTCATTGTGTTTGGATCGATGCTCTCCAGTGTACCTTCCAGTTGTGAACCTGAGTTCGTATTGACGTTAATCTGTGCACCGATAGAGTTCATGATCAGATACATCAAACGATCCTTCTGATGCGCCTGGAACTCGTCATCCTGGATAGCATCAACGTTTACATGGCCATTGGAAGATCTTTCAGAGGAATTGCCATTGTTATTACGGCGGGTGTTGGCTTTTGAGCCTGAGCGGCTGTGGCCATGGGACTTGTCGGAATTGTTGCGATGGCCTTGTGGCTTGGACATTATGGTGTTGTGGTATGCAGTTTGCGTTATGATATCAGCGATCAGCAAAAAATGTCTTACAGGTCAATCTCCTGAGCAGATGTATGAACAACAGCAGATCAGTAATCACAAGACGCAAAGAAACGCGTTAAGACGGGAGACACAACGGGCAGACAAAGGATACAGCACAGGGCGGCTAGCTTCAATTGCGGCGGCTGAAAAGTGTGAACAATAGAGACACGTTTTAGCCTAACTTGAGAGAAAGGGGAGAATACAACACACCAGCAAAGTTGTCTTTAGTTAAATCGTAAATCTTCCTTTTGTTTTCGCCTTTGTTTGTCTTTCTCGGTAGGAAATCCATTGACAGAGGCCTGAAAATTGGGGGCCGGGTAACCCCATCGGAGGGGCGGGTGTTGTGCAATGGGTGCGATTGGCGGATGTTCCATATAGAAAAGGTTGCCAGACCTCTTGTATATACTCTATGTTGTATGCCTAAACCAAGTCTATGAAGGTAGGCCGCTTTGATCAATAGACTATTTCCGTTGTCTTCCATTGCATCTTGATACCATGAAGTGGCAAGATGATGCTCATCAGGAAATATGGTTTTGAGTATTCAGGTATTCAGAAACAATATACTAAGAAATCCCCCATAGCGACTATTGCGCATTAATATCCCTAAAACATCCAAGTGCACAACCGAAACACCTCCTAGACTCATCTTCTTATACTAAAGCACCTCTGTGTGTCCCGTAACGTTATTGTCTTCAACGAATTTGAAAGCGGCCAACAAAGAAAGGCGAAATAGTGTTGATAAGTCTTAATCCCAGTACCAACATCCCACACACAGCGGTTAAAGATCGGGAGTTGATATTCTCATTGGACGTTTGATTTCTATATCTCAAGCCTTTCCTTTTTGAGCCGCCCTATCACATACGCTATACGCAATGGTGAGTACCTTCAGTTAACCCTTTTGATGGAATGAAATACTAACACTACAAACACAGCTCCCAATATACCTCTTAACACACGCAAAGGGACAACCACTCCTTGTTGAGCTCAAATCCGGTGAGACTGTTAATGGTATCCTCGTTGAAGCGGACAGTTGGATGAACGTTACATTGGCTGATGCTATTGAGACAAGTCCAGATGGTGAATCATTTACAAAGATGAATGAAATCCTTGTTAGAGGTAAAGATATCAAATACTTGAGACTCCCTCAGGAACTGATCCCACAAGTGAAAGCCATGAACATGAAGAACCAACAGCAGGGAAGAAACAGAAACATCAACAGTAACAACGACAGAAGAAACTTCAATCCTAATAGACAGGGAGGAAACAGAAACTACAACAGACAGGGGGGTAACAGTAACCAGAATCGCGGTGGCAATCGTCGTTATAACAGCAACAACAACCAAAATGCCCGTCCTCAACAGGCTTGAATGGGTTGTATAATTTGGTGTTTATGTACTATAAATGGTTGAAGGGTTCACCAAATTTCCCTGTAGTTGGACAACTACCTATGACATTGGCGCTACAAGGTTTCAAACCAGGAGGTAAAACTATTTGTTAAGTCTTTAGAACGACCTCATGGGGATATCCATGAGCACGGCTCCTTGATGCAGAAGATGTGATACACATCAGATATATTGTTATAATGCACGAGATGATTCGCGAGAGAATTCGTCTTTTCGGTAGTGAGGGTCAAAGATACCGATCAATCAGACTTGATGGCACCATAAATCTTATAGATGAAGATAGAAGCACCATACAAACCCAACGCTCCGAATGCTAAACCAACAAGGACACTCAAAATCACCGTATAACTCAGATATAACACTATCGATGAGAAATCTGTGACTCTTAAGTATGTGAAGAAGTAATAAATCGAGTACACTTCAATGTACCAAGCAACACTCGATCCGATCCAAAAGGATCGCCATTGCCATTTCCAATCACCATAACTCAGTGAAAGATACACGGCGACCACAACACTCTCAACGACAACGACGCTGAGTAAGCAGATAGTGAACAGAAGAAATCCGTACATGTAGTAGAACGACGTTTTCTCTAACCATACGGATCTGAAGACGAAAAGGAGTTCAACATATATCGTACCAAATGGGATCAATCCAAACACAGGAATCGCATAAAGTAATGAGGTGAATTTTGGCTGTCTTGGGATCGTTTTGACTTGCTTGGTTAAGTTGGCATTTGTGGTTGCAGGAGCAGATGTATTACCGATACAGCCACCAATGATGGATAGTGGGACTTCAAAGACGAGAAAGAAGACAATCAACAGCACCACTGTACCGAATGGCAATGCAGTTGAAGAGTCCTTGGCCCAAACGATACAGTTGAGGATCAGAACAGATACGAGAACGATGAATGGTAAACCACCACCAAAGAGGACGGACAGACTGAGGTATGGTTTCACATGCAGCTGTTGTGTGAAGTTCTTGTAAAATCTGATCCCTGAGTAACCTGCCCCACAACCGCCGAGAATGAATAGACCCAACGCTGTGCTTAAGATGCTATTTCTCACGTTTGGACCCATGAGTCCTGTGGTCGATATGAATAATACACCTATGATTGTGAAGAACACTTGAACGCCAGAAGACAGCACCAATGAGAGTAGCAGTGGCCTTGATGGCTCTCTGAAAACATCATCAGAGATCAGCTTCCAGCCGGAGCTGAAATCGTTCTTATCAGTTTCAACTGCGATATCTTTTGTAGCGACATCCAAGTTATTATAAGTTTGGATGTCACGGTTAAGGGTTCTCAAAAGCACTGCAGCGACAACAGCGGACAAGAAAGCGACAAGGACAAGAGAGTTGATCAACGACAGCCAGTGAATCTCCTTACTATCTACTTCACTCTTGAAGAACAAGTTCCATCTATCGCTCCATGAGATATCTTTGTCCTCTCTCCAATAGACAGCGTATGTGAATGGAATCAAGATCGTCTCTTTAGCATCGACATCTATCTCAAAATTGTCAAAGTTCTTAGCAGCACCCGGACAATGAAAATCACTGACACTTCTTGGATACACCTCAAATCCTACGATAGACTGCTTACCGTTCTTCTCCGTGTGGTATCTGATAACCATCATGACATGGTTATGGAGATAAGTCCTACCATCTTTGACAAACCCTAGCGGGAACCCAGCAGCATAATACTTCTTCTTATCGGTAGCACTGATGAAAGTGGTGGCACCAGGCAGATCATCCAACAGCCATTCAACGACATACCCGTCTCTAATCAGTTGATCAGCTCTTCTCAGTCCTTCAGGTTTAGTGAGACGGTCACATAGTCTATGACATGCCGCGTCTTCTCTAAAGGTTAACTTGTAATCCGACTCCCAGATACGATCACCTCTGATGACTTCGTTCAACGAAAGGTGTAATGGTCTCTTCTGTGGTGTTGGAGGACAAGTGAAGGGGAGATCATAGTAGGCAAAGGGTAGTTGAGTTGTGTCTGATTCCACCCTATTCACATACAGTTCCACCTTTTGGCCCCTTTCAAAGTATGTAGGCGACCACCCTGAGACGTGTTAGTACTTATATAGTATAAGAGGTCCTTGCATCTTGGAGAACTTCCTATGTTCCTGGTTCCATCGATTGAAACACCTCTCTAAGCGAGAACCAGCACTTGACAGGATGGGGGACAAGAAAAGGACCCTCAACACATACCAAAAGGATCCAACGCCATTGCGACAGGCAGTTGGACAACAGCCAGAGCCGTTGCGGTAAGTGATAACAGGTGCATTTATCCAAGTTGCGAACCACAGCTTGAGACTCTGTTGTTGTTGCTAGCTGTATTCTCCTAATTGGCCGATGGTTGTTTGTTTGTTTTTCATATGTATGTAGGAGGACAGTCTAGACCGCGCTCATTTGGATCGAGGAACAACCAATGCGTCCGCTACCGTAATTCGCGGAAACTGATGATGTAATTCAAGACATAATCTTACCAGTGTCTGCTCTCTGGACGTTTTTTCCGGTTACGCAGCCCTCAGAGAACTGTATTGTGGTCCGTACCACCACATTTTGTGTAAACAACAGGTTCAGATTTAATGGGCGGCTAATCAGATCAACAATAGTAGACCAGGAGAGCGGCCCAGTAATAGGCATAACATATCACCCAGACACCTGCTATACAACTGGCACCTGTTGTTTTATTATAGACCCCAAGATGGCTACAAGTATCAGGGAGTACAGCAACCAACAACTACGATCCATCGTTGTTTATGGACTTGATAATGACTTGATATCTTCCGCTGAGTTTGCGGCAGAGAGGCTAGTTGGTGAGACCGAAGAGGATGACTATGACTCGAGACATTTGTATGGAATGGTTCTTTTGAAGAAGAATCGGTTTAAGTGTGCATACAACTTGACCGCAAACGTGAACCATGTGGGTTGTTCCTATGTGTTTGCCAGGGCGGCATTGGAATTGGAGAAAGGTATTGAAGGTGTCTATGCTTTGACAAGTACACAGACTCTTTGGGAGAGCCTACAGCCATCGTCGATATCTTCTTATGAGTTTGATAGAAGAATTATACCGGATGCAGCTGTGTTCTTCAACCTATTAGGGAAGTTGTACTGCATGATTGGTGACACCAAAGAAAGTGCCATATGCCACTCCAAGGCACTTAAGCTGAATCCTTTCATATGGGATTCCTTTGAGGAGTTGAATAAGATGAAGGCAAATGTCAAGGTGAAAGCTATATATAAGACAGGTCATCCGAATTCAGCGTTCCCTCTGACATCAGATGCCTCCTTTGCTGAGAGTCTTGATTCTCGGGACCCATTTGGTGAATCTTTAAATGCAAACATCCAGGCCTTCAGAACATTTCCCAAGTCAGTTGAGGATACGCCAAGGATGAATAGTGAACCAATGAACGATTTCCAAACTCCAAGAATGAAACCATCAGCAGTTCCCGGAGCTCCAAATAGAAGACTGAGATCTTCTTCAACCAGTCGCGATAACACTTTCAAACAACCACAGCCACCAAATGTCAATGATAGCATAAAGAGAAACGCTCAACGTTCGAGTACAGCTAAGGTCACTGCAAGACTCGCCGTGAATCAACCACTGGCAAGAGCAAAGACGAATATGTCATCGAGAAAGAACTCTGCAACAGAATTCATCCAAAAGAAGACCAAATCATTCCTCTCTGGTGCGTCAGCAGAAAGTTCTAGCAAGTTTACAACTCACGAAGATTATGGTGATCAACATTTACGTGGGATCTATGCTACATGTGCCAAAGCCTACAAGGCGATGTGTCGATATGATTGTTTTAAAGCCATCAGGACATTTGATACGCTTTCGAAATCTCATATAAACACACCATGGGTGTTAAGCAAATTGGGAAGGTTACACTTTGAAATTGTTAACTACGAGGAATCCGAAGCATATTTCATGAAACTTAGAGCGTTGGATAAGACAAGGGTCGAAGATATGGAGTACTATTCAACATTACTCTGGCATTTACACAAAGATGTTGAACTTTGTCATTTGGCACATGAATTGCTGACTGTTAGCAAGAATTCTCCACAGACTTGGGTTGCCGTGGGAAACTTATTCTCCTTGAACAGAGAACCGGACGATGCAATCAAATGTTTCCGCAGAGCTATACAACTTGATGAGAAGTTCTCATATGCTTACACTCTACAAGGTCATGAATACGTTGCCAATGATGCTTATGAACACGCATTGGAAAGTTTTCGTTATGCGCTCTTGATGGACCCAAAGCATTATAATGCTCTTTATGGTATAGGGATGGTCTACCTCAAGTTGGGTAATTTCCCAAGAGCAGAGTTCCATTTCCGTAAGGCTCTGGATATTAATCCTATCAATGTCATCTTGATATGCTGTCTTGGTATGATGCTTGAGAAACTGGATGAGAGAGGTGAAGCATTGCATCAATACCAATTAGCATGTAAGATTCAACCCTTAAGTGCGCTTGCCCTGTTTAAGAAGGCCCAATTGCTATTTTCTATGGAGCAATACAATGCTGCATTGACAGATTTTGAGTACTTAGTAACGATCGCACCAGATGAGGCAAGTGTTCATTATTTGTTGGGACAGTTGTACAATATGGCTGGAAGAAAAGAGGATGCTATCAAGCAGTATACGATTGCATTGAATTTGGACCCAAAGGGAAGTCATTTAGTCAAGGATGCTCTTGAAAAGCTGTCAGCATAACCACTGTTGAGACCTACATAAGAACTTGAATGGCTGTGAGATACTGTAATGACATTTTTCGCTTTTATATAAGCAGCTCTTAGAATCTTCTTGTCGTTGCTTCCTCATAAGATGGAAGCTGTTCTCCTTGTCCTGGTTCACTTGTAGTTTGATTCTCAAAGACTTGCGGTATAGGAGTTTGCTGAGGAGGTGAAACATGATTTACAGCAACTTGTGGCCTTGCTGGTCTCTCAGGAGGTACAGATTCCTCTGGATAATCAGCCGATAGATTCGCGTAAGCTGGAGTGTTCCAGTGAGTTCCATAAATCCTTGTGTACTCTTCATCCTCCAAAACTGGTCCAGTGATAGTGACATCCGTAGAGACTTTTACAACTTGGTTATCCACAAAGAGACTTGACTGAAGGATATATCGCACGTCAATGTTACACGACCGGAAAGATGGTACTATACGTGCAAGGTCCACATTCCGTAACAAATCAGAGACATCCATTTTCGACTTGAATGGACCATCATCAAGTGACACAAACTGTGTCAACTCTACATCTGAGCAGACCACTAGGGGGATCTCATTGCGGATACCACCTGTGAATTTATCAGTTGAGATCTGTGCTGTCTGAACTAGTTTCATTGCTAAAGAGTTTAGTCTCAACGGTGGTGGTTTCTCACTTGTGGTATGGATAGTCAGTACGAAGTCGTGATACCCTGGTATCAGCACCTGTGGTGCCGATAATTGCATTCTGACACCGATTGGAGAGCCTCTGTGGTCCACAAGAATTGTATTCGACAACAGTGTCTTCATAGGGATACTTGATAACTGTGACAGAGTCGGTCCTGGTGGTCTAATCACCAACGGTTTGGTCAGTCTGGTTGCAATAGAGAAGAAATCAGCCTTATGCAACGAGCACTTGATAGTGTACTTCACAGAAGCGGCGTCAGAATATCCTTGGATCATCGACGGTCCACCAGCTCTAAAACTTGGAGGCAATGGCGTCATATCATGTCTATGGCCATCATTACGTCTCTGTTGTCTCCAACTAGACTCCCACCGTGAACTGTATAGATTTGAAGCTCTTCTAGAGCTGTCATCACCACAAAATGAATTCGTTGGGAGCTTGAGTGCAAACGAATAAGTATAATGTCCCTTCACCAAGGTGAACTTCTTGTTTGTTGACACCTCCTTAACATTTTGCGGTGGAAATAGTGTAACAACGTCATAGAGAACCTCATGGCTCGCTGTGGACGTTTCATCTCTGTACTTTCCATTATTCCTGTTGAGGACTCTCCTCGTAATCTGAGTGTTTGAATGACCAGCTATCTTCACCTGGAGGTCCTTCATGTTGATCTCCCTGAGGATGTCCAGTTCGACTCTGCCAGAGATTACGTCATTAAATGTGAAGAACCTCCTTGGTGAAACGACAGAGTTGATCCTCTGTGGAGCGTTCACAACGACGGTGATGACGTGGTCCGAATGCTTCTCTGTGAACTCCATTGGTAGGATCTCGTCAGTTCTTGACGGAGGAGAAAGACTCAAGAGTCTCGGAGATCAACAACTGAACACCGTTCGAGAACTCAGAAGACCGCGAAACAGCACAAAACATTGATGAGTAACAATCTAATTAAGCGTAATACTACGACTGCTAGCAAATTTCTCACCATTTATTAAGGAACCCATTCGTTTGGTCTTCAATGTCTTCAATGGAGTCATGTACTTTCATCAGAGAAAGGCACTAACGATATCTGAGCTGTTGTGTTCAGACTCAGTCCTTTCTAAAGTCGTAATGCTTTGTGTCCCAAGTGATGGTGTGAAGGTTAATGTGACTTCGTGTGTGATTATATCGTAAATTGTGACTGTCTCATGGGATGCAATAGTGCTGTTGGGTTTGAGAGATTGGAAACCTTCCTTAATCGTAGAATCCCTCACTCCCTTGTTCAGAGCAAGAAAGCCATTAATGATCACCAATACAACGTTTAGGATGATAGATCCGACACCAACAACCCTTTCGAATCTTTGGATTTCCTTAACTTTTTTTTCAACACCTGAAATGCTTTTTTTCAGGAAGGTAAAAGAGCGAGAATTGGCTTCAATTGAATTCATATGGTCATTCATGATCTCCTTGAGTTGAGAAGTTATCAACTCTTGTTGTGCAATCAGGGAACCTAGGGCATGTATTTCTCTTTCGCACTGCGCAATCAGGGAACCTAGGGCACGGATTTCTGTCTGGCATTGTGCAATCAGGGAATCTTGGTCAGTGACAGTTTGATATACCGTGTTGATTCTGTTGCTCAAAGCTGACAATTTTGTTGCATTCTTAGATGTAACATCATCCCGCAAGTTTTTTATGGCGGAATTGTATTCTACCCTCATATCACTTATAGCATTCTTCAATTCACCGATATCCAGAGTCACGGTATTGTGCAACGGTTCAGACTTGGCAGCCAAATCCTCAGTGGGGACTTCATTCGCATTTGGACCGTTGTCGGTCTATGAAAGATGTTAGTAGCGCTGATATGATATATAAATTATACTCACGGTTGTTGGACTTGACATGGCTCTGTAGTCAATATGTTATAGACACCAGCCAGATAACAGCGAGTGTTCCAATTCCAAATGTATTTCAACTTTGACACAAAAAGCTGCACATAAACAAAGAGCAGCATGAGATTCGAACGCAACGCTTGCTGACTGTAGCGTGAGTAGGAAATTCCCACAGGCGCGAAACCGAGAAGTTGAGAGACGTGGCAAGGGAAAAGTGATAGAGTCTTAGCCAGAGAGAACGCAACACGACTCTGCTGAACTAGGGTCTTATACATATCTCAACCAAGGAATAGGTAGATAGCACAATAGCCACTTTTCTGATCAGGAGGATTTGGGAGACAAAAAAACCCAAGAACAACACGGGGGGGAAGAGAAGCGAACTCACCCAACAAAGTGTCCAATGTGAACTGATCAGAGGAACAAAGAAGGAAATGACACAAGGCTCAGAAATTCAAACTCACAGAGATTCAAAAAGAAATTTCATTCTCCGTTTATTCAATTATTGCTGCTTCAATCGCACAAAGAGAAGAACCAGTTCCTGCCAAAAAAGATAGATGACCGGAACTACAACAGCCCATCGTGCAGGACGTGAATTGTTTAGGAAAACCTTGAATATAATCGCCTTCAAAGTTGGCTCTTTACTATCTTCCAACTTCCAAGTTTCTGAGCAGTGAGCAATGAGTAATCAGTATAATCTAAATCATCAGTCTTCACCTCATTGGTTCCAAGTTAGAGATAGAGAAATCCGACTTGTGCGTGGCCTTCTCCCTCTGGCTTATATTATGCAGCAGGTCCGTCCACTGGGAATGGGAATTTTCTACTACAAAGGCTTTAAGGTGCAGTCAGTGAAAGGTAACAGGTTGACCATGGTCATATGTATATAATCATAAGTGTTCTAACTTCGGACTTCCAAGTTCTGACGACGATCAAGTCCTTTGTCTACTTTTCCCTTAGAGTTCTTTGCATGAGAATTCTGAATCTAGACATCTTATCTATCTATCCTTTTCAAGTGAGAGTTGGATCATATAACTGGTGACAACGGGCACTTCATATACCGGGATAACATTTTAAGTTCCTGCTCGAAGATATCATAAGCTGGAATACTTCAAACTTGTAACTCGAGAATATTCCAGAAGACACAATAAGGAAAAAGATAGAAGAACATATATAATATAACAAGCAGACAAGGTATGGGATTTATCAACATACATTTTTTATTCCAACACCAAATAACGAAGTCTAGGTGCCTTTATATGGATATCATTTCTCTTCAGCCCTTCACTCTTAATGGTCAGATTCCTCAAGACAGAAAATGGTAATGGTAATTGCGATGACTTTGGAAATCCTCCATTGTCCCTCCTGCAAAGGAATGAGCAATCGACGTTAGCAAGAGCTAGAGATTCCAACTTGTGTGAGACTAACCTGACTGAGTCTGACACATCAAATGTCACTGATGTTTCATTGATAAAACCAAATTCGCTTATTTCCGGGTATTGTCTCAGCATGGCACACAGTGTATTGGAGTCAAAAGCACTGTCGTCGCACTGTATGGTGTAAGAGTTCAAACCAGTAGCTACGATAGCAGGTAATGTTTCGTTGTATAGCCATATCTTCAAAGTCTTCAACAATGGGAATTCCAGAGAACTATCTGGAAAGGTATCATATATTGCAACATCAAGATGAGTCAAATTAGGCAGCTTCAATTTGAACAACAGATCGGATAGTGTGAAGAGCGTCAATTTCTGAATGGGTTCAGTAATCGAGTATTCAGATTCTCTTGTATCCACTAGAGAATCTGTTTTTTGAAAGTAGAAAATTTCCATTTCTTTCAGCATTGGAGCAGAGAAGCCATCAATTTTTGGAAACAACCCTTGTGATTTTATCCTCAGCCGACGGAGCAAAGGAGCATTGAGATTTGAAATCAGCGGATGGGATTCATCCTTGACGGATTCCATTATCAAGCTCAGTGATTTTCCGTTAAAGACAATGTCACGCACTTCATAGAAGGTCCCCAAGTCACAGTCATCAATGTCGATCACTTCATTGTTTAATGTCAACTTGCGCTCATTGGAGCCACGTATTTGCAGCTTTGAAATTATTTGGAGCTTTGAAATGGAGTTGGATTCAAGATCAATATATTCATATCCAATTCCCGAGCAGCACACCAGACTAATACTTCTGACACTAGTCAACTTCATCAAAGACTTGTTGTCGGAAGTACAATCGGATAAGTTAAGATTTTCCACATTCTGGAAATGAATCCTTGAAAGATCTATATCTAGATCCCTTAAGTAGATATGTCCAGAGTCTTCGATCAAAAGTTTTGTATCTGGACTCATCGATTTGATGAAGTTTCCCAAAGAGCATTGTGTCTTCTTCTCTTCAAAAAAGGGTATTTCGTACAAGTTATCAAAGTTTCTGAGGACGATGTGATTGATCGATTTGGAAGCGTTAAGCAGCGCCATGTTCTTATCCAACAAGTGAGATTTCAGAACGTGGACAATGTTGATCCCAGGTATACGCACTTTATCGTCAAGATCGAGTAACATTACCTTGCTCAGATTGCACTTTGTTGAGACATTGCTGCCCAGTACATATTGCACAACATTGTTTAAAGGAATATCAAGGAACAGGATAAAATTCTCAAGATCATTAACAAAGAGAAAAGTCATCAAGAGGATTTGAAGTTCCAATGGCAAATCTTCCAACCATGTTATTTCTCTCTTTGTTCTCAAATGGATGTTGGTATGAGACTTGAATTTGCGCTTATCGATGTCCATCCTGTTCTGCAGATCTTTATTAGAGAATTTGATGTTCTCTGTAATGCTTGCGCACAGGTCATCTATCGCTTTTTGTAAACTGAGGTTGTTCTTGTCCGTGTTCATAGTCTTCTGTAGGCAGGTATCGGGTAGCTCGATGTTCTCATTGATGTTCACGAACAGTTCATCACGGAGGGACGGCATTCTTGCATTGAGATTCGAAAGAGTGATGGCGACGAGGGGAATTTCAATTGTGAATGTTTTTCATTCTTGACAGATATGGCTGTGCTCATATCATACAAAGTTCAGGAGAGCCGGCTGCAAGAGAGGATTCCACAATTCAGCAGGAAACGCGAAATGAGGCAAACGTAGAACCAACGATATGCAGCAAATGTCAGCTTGATAAAAAAAAAAGTGACTACTTTAAAAGTCCCGGGGTATGATCAACTACTTGTAGGTCTAGGGTGAGAATTTTAGTATCTACAGTATATTGTGGGCCGCATAGACCGTGCTCCCTGATAGAGCGAGTTCCTTCTTTACAGTGTTTCATTAGAGGCCTTTCTGGTACAATTTAACTTGGCTATTAGAATGAGCTTCAGTACATGCAAGCGAAACCTGAAAACTCAGTACTTTTATAGAAACACAATTCATTGTTCATTAAAATTGTAAATTTAGTGCGTCAATGATCAATCATCATATATAATGCCTCAGAGAAGTACTTAGGATTGGGGGTAGGCCGGTCACGGTAGGGCGTAGATTCCTATTTTGCTAAGTACATTGAAGACTGTCATAATAGATCCATGTAATCGTTGAGCTTCGTCCAAAACCATCATATATAAGCAGTCTCACTTATTAGGCTCCATTTAAGCAGGTAACTTATCATCATTAGCGACTTGAACAGGAGCAGCAGGATACGGCCCTTTGGTCCACCCACCGAACGGCCTGACACAATCATCATCACTAAGTACATCGTTCATCAGTAAAACTTGGGTATTAGCTTTGAAGATAGATCCACAGTGATCCCACTCCTCGGGGCCATCACCAATTCTCATCTCACACTCCAATCTATAATGATCTTTGCAGTCGTACATTTGAATGTCTGGACTACATTTGGAACATCCAGCAGTGCAATCAGGGAAGTTAAATCCACATTAGTCTTGAACAGAGGGTCATCATTGGGGTAACAGTTGTGCAGTGGTAGTTGCTTCACCTCTTTAGATTTAAACAAGTCACAGGATTTGATCATTTCAGTAATTGGAACGCTCTGGGTGGTCACAAGCGCATAGCTCACCAAGACCAATTTAAAGAACTTGATATACTTCGCTGGCAGATTCTTCAGATCTGGTACCAATGTATTGAACGCCTTAATTTTGAACTTCAGTGGACCAGGGGTCAACATGCTTGGACGCTCCACCTATAGTTTCATCTTAAACTCTGAGAGCTGTGGGGATGAGAACGCGTTCTTCCAGAACTTCTTTGGCTTCCCTTCTGTCATAGGTAGTCCTTTCAATTTGAACGTCTTCTATGTTCCGCTCTTTCGTCCAACAGATTTCTCATAACTTTCGCTTGGGACCCATTGCTTCAATACCACCGGAAACGTGTAGGCCTTAATCTCAAATTCTAGAGATCTAATGACCAATGTTAGTCCATATTGGACAGCAATATGACCCCTTGAAACACCAAATTGATCCATAGCACTCTGATAGCAAGAGGGTCGCAATTCTGTAACCATCTCAGTGATATAATCCACATCTTTGGGATTGTAGATGTTCATCGACTTTGCAATGGGATAGTCACTGCCTGTCTTTGCCTCATCGGGGAACTGAAACTTGTTAGGAAACTCATATTGGCCCCTCTCCAGGACATAAGAACCGTCTTTCTGCGGCAGTTCGCTAGAAGCTAATAAAGCAGTCTGTGAGTACAAGTTATGTGTCACAGTCTCGTATGAATCCTGTTCTGAATCTTTGGCAACCAGACCTTCACACACTTTGAGCTCGACAGTACCGAAAAAGTCAAGGATCAATTCATGTAGAGTCATCGCCTTCGGTGCGTCTATAGTGGCAGTGCACTTGAGGTCATAACCAGGCGTGACGAAGTATTGCCTTGACCCATCAGGAGAGATCGGCGTTTGTATTGCTAAAGTGATTTGACACTTCGGATGCGCGATGGTCAGCACAACTGACTTAAGAGTCTCTATAAGGGCCATCGTAGTTTCTGGTGTACACTGTACTATGAGAGATATCAAATAGCGCTTATTCTTATCCCTTTCCGTAGTCTTCTACCTGATGAGTCCTAGGGCATCACCCATATGCTCATTCTTGGCTCTTCAAACCAAGCGAAGTTGAGAAACCGACCATACTCTCAGTTTCCTATTGATAACAATCTCGTCCACAGCAACAAATTCAGACTTCTATATCCTTCATACAACACCCGTGACCTTCTACTCTCTTGGTCTCTTCTGACAACGACGCTGCCCACTTCCAGGCCTCATTTGCTTTATTGTTGAAGCGTGCGGCTATTGGGATCTAGCAGCGAAGCTTGAGTACATTCGGCCCGAGAAGAGATGAAGAGGAAGAGGTAGAGATCAATCTACAGATGAAATACAAATAACAACAATGAGTTGTTTCAGACAGCTGTCTGTGACATAGACATACAAGAGATGGCAAGTGGCCAGCAACATAAAGGACAGATGTTAGCAACGGAAATAGATTGAGAGGGGAGGCCAATCGTATACGCGTAGTTCCCTATCAGGGCAAAGAAATTGTGGCCAGCCCATAGTACAGGTACAGGCTCAGGCTCAGGTTCAGGTCTAGGAATGTTTACAGCACAAAGTTCTAGCACAGACAGTACATGTACAAGCCTATATGATCTGTACATTCTACGGCCGCATGTTCATTATGTATATCGTAAATCAGTTGCATAAAATCGTAAACCAGAAGACAGCATTGCATCAGTTGATCAATATTCAATCTGGTTGTCATCTAAGCTTATTAATTTTCCCTAGAATGTCCAATACCCACTTTAGTAGTAGAATTCAAGGTATGCCATATCCTCGTACTCTCATTAGTTCGGAGCTTGAAATCTACACTCATCTCATCAGCTATTGAAGAATGAAAACATTGGAAACTTGGGACCAATTCCATACCTTTGAGATATTCAGAGAGATCCATTGGCTTTTCATGGCTTAATAACAACGCTCCATGTTCTTTCTTGTGAGCAATTTCACCTTTCTCCCCCGTATGATCAGGTTGATCAGAATTGACCTGTTAATAAAACTTAACCTTAACACACTTGACATGAACTACAGCGTCAGAATTTGAGCACAAGAAGACCTTGACATTATCCAAGCTAATAGTCAAAACACTCGGCGTATTCATGATTAGTCGAAGAGTGGAAGAATCACCATTGAAAAACACAGGACAACCATAAGGATAAAGAAAACCTTATATCCAATCTTTCCGAATTTAAGCTTAGACTAGGTTCTCTAGAGAGTATTAAGACATGTTTGCACTGCTCTTTGGTGTTCACCGCCCATCTTCATGTACTGATGCCTTTATACAGTACTTGGTATAAAGATTGGACCTATCTCGATGAAATCGATCTGGGCTGAAAGAGAATGATGGTGGTAATGGTGTCTGTGAAAGCTTCTCCTTCTCAGAGCACTTGATAAACTCAGGTAGTTTCACACTGAAAGGGAATTCATGATCACCTTGCGAAAGGATCTGCGGGACTGGACAAGAAAGCGAGAATATGTTGGTAACATAGTATAGGAAGTCATGGCTTTTATAGATCTCTCTGGTATGAACGGTGGATATTGCTCTCTCATCGATATTCCGCGGTCGTATATTTTGAGTCTGGCTAGTCAGTTTGGTCTTGAGTGTGATCTCAAGAAGGATTTCCCTGACGTTTGAATCATTGCCCAAGTCAAGCTTCACGTGATCGGTGCCCGTGTAGTGTATAATGTCTAGTCCTAAATTAGAGCGATTGCTGGATTCCATAACATGGTTGTAGTTATGATACCATGGACTGTATTGGTGCGCGATGGACTTGTGCCTTTTAATGGTGTTAGTTGTCATGTCGGGTAAGGGCCGTTTCTGTGTCGCATTGAAGTCACATAATGATCTCAGCAGAAAGCTCACATACATCCACGTTGAAATTAGTCATCTCAAGCGGTGATGGCTATTCCCCGTTCTGATGTCTAGACAAATGTTCTGATTATAAATATCTTGTCTGGTTGATATGCTGTGTTATGAACACCCCAGTGCGCACTCCTGCACTTGCAGCAGTTTGTGAAACAGCGTAGCATCGTATACCATACCTGCTAGATCATGCATCTACAAAGATATTGAAAAGGCGCAACCAGAAGGTGCGTCAGATGATTTGGGTCTTAGACATTATTACTTATAAGGAGTTGTGAAGATGTTTTTTGTTATGTATAGCGCTACCTGTTGACCGGTTCGTTCATTGAATGAGAGGCCAAGATAAGTAAACCCTAGCCGTGTCTAAAGAGTCGTACACTGCATGTTTCATGGGATGCAACACGAAAAGCTTGAATGTCAAACGAGTGTCATATTTTCTGGAGACTGGAAAGAGCAGCAGATACGATGTCATTGAGCTGATATTCTAAACACTGAACGCGTTTCCCCCCGGTTTGTGCATAACTCTATCGGGGCAAGGGTTCTTGATAGCCGGCCTTTCGACCAAATAAAACAACATAAGACTCCAACGCTCACTACAATACGACGCGAACAAAAAACACCATACATTTTATACATAAAACACACCAGAAGCCAGTATCCAAACAAAAAGAATCTTCACTGGAGCCAGAGAGGCCAGCGGTCCAGTTTGGTTGCTGTACACAGACGCGCGTTCCTGTCAGAAGGCTGCACATCACGGCCGCATTTCCGGCGCAGATGAGATTATAAGGGTGTGCACTATGGGTAGCCTTGGGGAGTGGGGGGGACCTGTGCATGAAGAAGCGTTTGGAAGAGATTCATGGTGATATATTCTATATAATATGAGCCATAATCCCCATTCTTTTCTAGAGTCCATAATTCTTCTTATCCCTCTATCACTTTTCCAACACAGCTATTAGAGACAAGATGAATAGGACTAAACTACCACCTCTGAGCATCCTAGCACAGACCATACCACAGGCCGTACCACAGGGGGAGACAGTATACACTGTTGTGATACCTCAGTACATGCCACAACATCCACAACATCCACAGCACCACCTGTATTCACCAACGTCTCCTTCTACGAACATACATCCATATCACCAAGCCATTATGTATCACCCATACCCGCCAGAATTCCAAATATCTCCACACCAACCCATGTCATATACAATTGCGCCACCCCCTCTGCTCCTACACGGACAAGATTCAAATACCATGTCAGGTATCGCTATGACCACACCAAGGGTACGCACTCGTGCCAAGAGATATTTCAACTTGAGGTGTGAACGTTGTGGCACTACAGATACACCTGAATGGCGTAAAGGTCCCAATGGGGCACGTACTCTCTGTAATGCATGTGGACTGTTCCATGCTAAAGTACTGAAGAAGGAAGGTGCAGAAGCTGCTGCTCTAGCTGTGGTGAATACAGAAGTCAAGAAGAGAAGACGGAGATGTTATACGGCAAAGCGACAATACTATTCTTCGCCTTCGACGATGCGTAATGGCATACATGGATAATAAAAAGCATACATAGAGTAACGCATATCTTTTTTCTTTGTTTCTTTCTTGAATAAATATATAATAAATAGCGATCTGTCGATCAATAAATAGAATAAATAATGGCATTCTTCATTCATAGTGGAGCGATTGCGGGCCCATCACCAGCATATCATGAATCAGCAGCTTTCAAGGCTTCCATCTCTTTAACACGTCTCTTGAAGTCCTCATACTGACATTTCTCATACGAGTGTCTCTCATCCTGGCATGACCATGGCATATATAGCTTTTCCTGGCGACATTTCTTCAAAGGAACCAGCAGCGAGGCACATCTGTCACGGTATTCTAAAGGGATGCGGTGTTTCTTGTGCTCTTCATGTGTCAACGGTTCAGGGAAAGACATCTTTGATGGTCGTTTTTGGATGCTTCGTTGCGTTCTTCTAATTCTTATTGTTGTTGTTCGTTGTTCTGTCCCCCCTGAAAATCTGCCCCAATTTTGCACAGCGCTCGTAACCCAAAGGGAACGCTTCAGACACTCCATAAGATTGGTTCTTCATAGGAAAGAGTGTGTGGTTTGTTGAGTTATGAGTGTATTACAAATGAGCTTTAAGGTGTTAAATGTCCCAAAAACTTGGAAGGGATTTTTAGTCCCTTTAACCCCACAGGAGAGCCTGAACTTCCCTGGATTCTCAAGCTTCACCTTTCAAAGAGGTAGATTTTTAAGAGAGGCATTGAGGGGCCCATAAGCGCCGAGCGGGAAATTCTTGTAAACCAAGCAATCTTTCTTCATTGCAGACTGCAGTATCTTATTAATATCTGTCAAGTCTCAATGGAGATGACTCAAGTATATGAGCATTGAGGGCTCACCATATCTCTAAGGTGGTTCCAAACCCAAACATCCACTTAACGCGCCGTGCAGCGCATCAACACACATTCCAGCAGGATAAACCTCTCCCAGACCTCTGATGTTCCACATTGATAGTCAGTTGAATGTACAACTATAGATATCTGCCAGATGGGCCATCGCATTACACCTGCTCCTTAATTATGAATTTATAATATCCATTTCTCCGATCAACAAGTGCATGCACTGAGGATCGGGAGCTTGTAATGACCTGTTTCGGTAACCATGCACAAAAAAGTCAGTGATAGCCATGCATATATCGACCACAGCTTCTACGCACTGCCCTTTTCAAGACCAAAGTGTATGAGATGCCTGTGGGCACCGCAACCTTTTTGAAATTCTTCTTGAAATGTTTCTCGGCCCATTCCTGACTTTCACATATGATATTCCACCCAATGCAACGATGCCAGGACCCCAAACAAATTGTGTATTTAAACACATTTTTATAATCACACGCACCAATATCTATTTAGGCGGTTTCTTGTGGAGGATTTCTCCATCACGCTAGGAAGTAGTTCTGTGAGTTGATGCAAATCTGTCGCACGTGCATGGTCTGGTGCTGATCCCTCGGCAGTGATCGACCAAACCAGGTCACCTATTTCACACCAATTCCAATTATTCACACCTCACCCATTGATGTAAGACAAATCACAGTCTTTCACAAAAGAACTAAAGAATACCCTCAAGATCTTTAAATATCAGTCCCGCTTATCTGATCATATGGTGGTGGTGCCTACATAATGCCATGCTAAGAAGGAATGGATTTCGCATAACGTTGAACTGCAGCATCGGGAATGCTTCCATTGCATATCAACAAGTTACAGTATAGACAATAGGGAAATAATTTCAAGCCTTCAACATCAAGGCGTTAAATACATGAGGATCAAATATCCGCCTACTCAACCAGGTTACATCGAAATTCAATTAGAGATATCAAAAAACTAATGCTTATTGAGCACTTTCTTTCTCTTGTTCAATATCTGATCCCTTTTCGCAACTTTTGTGACCTTAGCCCTCTTCTCGAGCACTTTCACTCTGATGCCATCCACTTTTCTTATGCCTTCTGCTTTCTTCTTCTTCAGCTTCAACTGTCGAAGCTTAGCTTCTCTTTCCTTCTGTTTTTGGTACTCTTCAAACATCAACTTTTCCTCCAACTCTTGATCTCTCAGCTTGGCCTCTTTCAACCTCTGTATCTCTTCAGCCTTCTTCTGTTCTATCAGTTGTCTCTCTTGAAGTTGCTTCTGTTTCTGTTTCTTCAATTCAGCCTGTTCAGCAAACATCTGCGCTTGTAATCTTCTCTTCTCCTTGAGCGCATCTCGCTCACGCTTAACAACTTCTTCCTCCGCTCTCTTCTTCTCCTCGAGGGCCTTTACACCGCTAGAGATGGTGTCCTCTTCTGGGGCATCATCACTATCACTGTCACTATCACTCTCGTCATCAGATTGATCATCTTTTACTTGTTCTGCCTCAGATCCTTCATCAGCTGTGAGGAACTCGGCCTCATCAGACTCTAGGAACTTTGTATGCTTCTTCGGTGTGACCTTAGCCATGATAATTCAATTATAACCCTCCTCTTAAGATGCAGCAATTCAACCTCTTTCTTCCAAATCTTTCGTCATTCTTTTGCGAAGTTCATGAGTTGAAAAATTTCCACAGATGTCCAAAAACTTACGTCAGCAGTTACGCGAACTCGTTCTAGAGAATTTGACACCTTCGAACCCTAGCAGTGATCGAACGAGAGTTTCCTTTGGGGGTGGAAGGGTGAGCAAGGTGATACGGCGGTAACCATTAATTATATCGCAGTTCTATCATTCTCATATAACAGACATGGTATCTGTTATCCATAATCTATTATCAGTTATTATTTTTCAATTACTGTTTTATCCTTCAAAGCTCAGGACTTATGATATTAGTGACATTATTGGTATTTGTAATTTCAGAGCTTGCTAAATCACTCAGTTTTTGAGGTCCGTTTAGCCATCAAGTTTCTAATTTTCTACGTATCCGCTAAGCACTCAATGATGATATTATCTAGATTCTACTCAAATCTTCAACCCCCAGTTCATTGCTTCAGTTAGTTACCAAAGAATATTGAAAGCACCAATATTCAAAAAGTCTCAAGCGACGGACAGAAATTAGCACCAAACAATGTTCGACTGAGATCACGACCAAGAATGTAACACACTAACCCTTTCAACAACACCATCAACACCATTCGATCACCAGTTGTGACCATAATGATAAGCAACGCCACAATAGAAACGCCGACTAGGATCAAATATCCAGTGTTTGTCAACTGGAATCTAGGCGGATTTATATCAACGGGATCTCCTGGCTGTTGTCCTACCGGTGGGCAATCACGTTCAACAGGCGTTGGACGAATCAGCGGTTGTCCTTCAAGGTCTGGTTCCTGGGTTGGATAATGTGAACGAATCCATTCTTTCAACCTTTGCAACAAAGAAGAAGGATGGATGAAACCTGACATTATAGTGTTGTCATAATGCCCCATAACTTCCAAAGGAAGGCTTGTATAGGTTGGATCCCTCACCAATGTCAGTGGAGAAGTCGGTGGAACAGGTAGGAGCGGTGTTTGTTCATTCATATTCTCTTCCTCCACTGAATACTCAACCAAACCAATAGGCGAAGTCTCTTCTCTCAGGGTTTGAAATGTCGGAATGTCATCATCCTTATCACAAAGATCCAGAGTGGAACGAACCATAGGGGAGATCAAAGTATAATTTTCGTACAAGGCAACAGGGACACCGATCTTTCCCGACTCATCAACGTTATATCCAACATTTGTGGATGATATGGCATCAATATTCTTCCGCACGAACTGTGACATCTCCTCTACCGTCTCTATATAGTACATTGTTTGTGTATTTGCACAATGGGAACGTTTATATAGCAATGTGACCAAAGTGACACAAAACCGTGACACAAAAAGGTCCAACCTAAAAATCTGAACCCTGAGTTCTCATAACCCTAAGGGAAAGATAGTCACACTGAAAGTATATGTCCAATACATCATAGAGCTGTATAACCGCCATCCACTTTGATATCAGAACCAGTCGTATACGTAGAAGCATCAGAGGCCAAATACAAATAAGCACCAACAAGCTCCCGAGGTAGGCCTTCTCTACCCATAGGTGTCAAAGACCACCAGATTTTCTTTAGGTCCATATCTGCGAACTTGGTTAACTCAGTACCAATATAACCTGGTGACACGGTGTTCACCCTTGCAAAACCTGCCCATTCCACCGCAAGAGACTTTGCAAAGTGTAAAACCCCAGCCTTCGCAGCATTATAACCTGATTGTAACTGCGGCACATTCACAATGTGTGCAGACATTGAGGAGGTGATGATGTATGAACCTTTTCCTTTCTTTCTGAACAACTGGCCGACCGCTTTTGACAAGTAGTATATCGAATTCAGATCCAGATCGAGAACATGCTTCCACATCGAATCATCCTTTTGGTCCAGGATACCGCCACCTTGCCAAGCTATACCGGCATTGGCAACAAATATATCTACTGTACCGAAATCCTTCTCCTGTTGGTCCACAGCCTTTTGGATTGATTCAAAATCGGTGAGGGACACTTTATAGGCTTTACATTTCACCCCGTACTTCTTTGCAATAGCAGCGGCTTTCTCATCAGAGGGGGAGGAGTTGTACCAGATTGCAACATCGGCACCAGCTTGGGCGTAGGCTTCAGCAACAGCGTATCCAATTCCTCTTGAGGAACCAGTGACGGAGGCAACTTTGCCCTTCAGCGAGAAGAGATCCAAGACATTGCTTGATAGTTCGGGTGCTGGCTGGGGGCATTCGAGTCCTGTAGCGAGCGTATTTGTTGTCATTATTGATTGTTGCTAAATGCTACTGGTCTTTGCTGGTATTGTTGCTGATGCTCTTCTCTTTATATTCGGCAGAGAGATTTTGTGACGTAATGTTGCTGAGCTGATAAGCAGCAAACCCAACGGTTTTTGTTGTGGAGGTGTGGGGGCGCTAGAAGTGAAAGCTTTGTGGTTCTGAAATTCAATTTAGAGGCAGTTCAATGTATTAGAAAGAGTTTATTCTACAGCTGTATCTCCCTTTTGCCTCTTTACACGAGCATTCCACGGCTGCTCGTTCATGAGCCCCTCATGTTGGAACTTGGTATTCTATCAGTGTTAATCGTATTACTGAAGAGGCCACAATTGATTTTATTCTCGGTAACTGAGGAGTACACAACCATAATATCAAGGACACTAGCTATTCACAATATGACTGACCGCCTTAAACCCACATATTAACCACCGTCAAGAACACTCCTCCCCGTACTTAACAGATAGTTGCGCGCGAGAATTTCCTTTTTTAGCCATGCCCCAGACTCGGGCACATTTTTTTTTCACCTTCTCCAGACTTCATAAGACTCATTTCTCTCTTGACTCGCCCTGATCCCTGCATTTATTCTTCGTATAGAGAACTCATACACATATCATCACCAGATGAGCGATAAGGAACTATCAGTCACTGAATCGCTGAAGGACATTCTCTTTGGCTCGGTAAGTTATGTGCAGATCTATGAGACTATGACTAACAGAGATTCATAGCTATCAGGGTGCACTGGTAAAGTTATAGAGTACCCTTTTGACACAGTGAAGGTGCGATTACAATCGCAGCCACATGACCAGCCATTGAAGTTCGCAGGCGCGTGGGATTGTATCTCACAGACTTTTAAGAAAGAGGGAATTATGGGTTTTTATAGAGGGTTGGCATCTCCTATTATCGGCGCTGCTGCTGAGAATGCTACTCTTTTTGTGACTTATAACTTTGCCCAAAATGTGATTAAAAACCATATCTTATACAGTAAGGAAGATTTGGGTATACCGTACTTAGTGGCGTGTGGTGGTATTAGTGGTCTTGTCGCTTCCTATGTTCTTACACCAATAGAGTTAATCAAGTGTAAGATGCAAGTTGAGAACATCTACTCCCACAAGAAATCATCAATTTCACAATTGGTGAAACAGGTATGGCTCAAAGACGGTATAAAGGGTTTCTGGTTAGGTCAGACAGGTACATTATTGAGAGAATGTGGAGGTTCGGCATCATGGTTTGGTGTCTATGAATTTGTCTCTTATGAGTTCAAAAAACTTAGATTGGGAAGAGCTCCAACATCGGGAGATACAAACACAATTCCTGAACTTCTTGCGAGTGGTGCATCTGCAGGTATCGCATATAATCTTTCTTTATTCCCAGCTGATACAGTGAAGAGTAAGGTGCAAACGAGCAGCATTGTTAATCCAAAGCATCAGATGACTTTTGCGTCAGCCGCGAAGACAATCTATAAACATGGAGGCATTCGCGCATTCTATAGAGGACTAGGGATCACACTGATAAGAGCGATACCGTCAAACGCTGTGATATTTTTCACTTACGAACAACTGAAAACTATATTCAAATAGAAACATGCATTTTGTAACATTTCATTACCTTAGGCACATAGTCTTTTCTGTCTAGCCAATTTTAAGAGCTTAACACTCAATGTCGTCAATTCCTCTTTGAAGAAGAACAAAAATGCAGCAGTCAAGACACTCTGGGACAATTTAACACCGATACCATTGTAGAAACCTTGAACACCCTCATTTTTATAGATCTCCTTCATCCAGCCCCAAATGGTCTTTGGCTTATGACCAGACTCGTCCTTTAAGTGCATGCGTGCTTTCAGAGTGATATATGGGTAAGTGGACCCAGTAGCGGCCAGTTTTCCCAATGCACCGATAAAAAAAGCATGTGTTGAAGTCAATCCACCTTTGCGCTTCTTATTGATGAGATTCTTCACTTGCTCAAATATAGTATACTGGATAATAGGGTTCAACACGAGGATTAAAGCTGGAAGCACACCAGCAAACAAGGTCTTGAAACCATCTTTCCTGATGATATCTCTCAATGCACCCAATGTTGTCATCTTATTGTTACCACTAACAGTGATTCTGGTATTGGCGACCCAAATCGGATTCGTAGAGAAGACAGTAACAGATCCTGCAATGGCTCCTGTGATGATACTCTCCAACGAAGTAAGTGCTTGTTTGGACTTGGCCTTTCTGTTCAGAATCAATTTGGCCAATGCCTCGTAGAAGTAGTAATACACCAAGTTGTTCAAGACGACACCGTAGATGGCACTTTCCAAACCAGAGTAGAAACCAAAGATACCTTCGTTCTTCAACAGATACTTGGCAGCAGTCAAGGTAGATACTGTTTCCTTTTTTTCAGTCTCAGCCTGGTCACTAGACTCATCAACGGTCTTTTTAGATTTGGTCTGAGCAAGTGTTGATAAGGTTACCAATGGGTAAGTGACCGCCATTGATAAAGCACCACCGATACCGGCAGCCACTGAATGGGCCACTGGATCAACTTGAAGCCTGTCAGACATCTTGAGCCAGTTCTGAGAGTTTTATGAACTTGGTGGGTTGGTGTGGTAGTTGAAGTTGTTGAAGTTTCCCCGGACAAATGACTCGAACAACCAACCGAAAAACCGGCGAAGTCATTGAATAGCAAAAGTGGCAGCTCTATTTGCTGCATGCAGAACTTACTGGATGATATTAAATGTCTAATACCTCGCTGCAACTCAAAAAGCCTAGTTAAGGCAAACCGAAGTGCCCCAAAGTACTTCCAAAGCGTTCATCACTCAAGGGGTTGCCAGATTAGGAACACTTCCACTTTTGGTATTTTCACAAATTTCAACTTTTTCCATTTGATACCCGCAGAACACTCAACTTCCCTTCTTACTTTTACCAGCTTTTCTCAGAGATTACTATCTAAGGATGTCACAACTCTCCTCAACGTTTAAGAAGAACCTCAGCAACTTCGGTTTCGTATGCTCCATCGCCATCGGTGGTATCTATCTCGTCAAGACGTGAGTTTTTATTCCACAAAGCCCGATCTTCATAGATACTAACCCTCTCTTTAAAGCGTCATCAACAATAGACGTGAGCAGACATTCCAGCCTGATCATTTCAACAGTAATGAAGAGACAGATATGAATATTGCAAAGTTACAACCCGGCCTTCCTGAACCAACTGGTCAATATCAAAGAAAATCTCAATATGAAGGTGCTGGTCATTCGTACTCTTCTAGAAAAGGTGGTGACAGATTCTCAGGAATCTTAGATCTGAATTGGTTCAAAAGTGATGATAAATAAGATTTAATGATAGCATGTATATAGCCAGCTACAAAAATGTAAAATAAAATCTCATAAAGTAGTGATACATTTAAGCACAACACATAAAGACAAAGACAAAGAAACAAAACCGAACTGAAGAAACCTAGAAAGACGCGACTTAATCCTTCTTCTCGAAGTAGTCAGTCATCTCTTGATCAAGCTGCTCAACAGTCTTCTTAGCTGGTTTCTTGTTTCTTGGCTTCTTCTCCTTTGGCTTACCAGCATTCTTTGGAGCATTCTTTGGAGCATCCTTAGCGGCACCAGCCTTCTTTGGAGCCTCCTTTTTTGTCTTAGAAGCAGCGGCAGCGTTAGCAACAATTCTAGCAGCCAATGGCTTCTTGGTTGGATCAATGATAAGCTCCAGCTTTAACTTGTTAGAACCACCATCGATTGGAGCACCGTTGTACTTTTCCACGGCCTTGGTGGCATTAGCAGAAGACTTAAAGACAATGGTAGCAATACCCTTAGACTGGCCCTTCTCATTATAGGATAGGGAAACAGTAGAAACACCACCAACCTGAGATGCAAAAAAATCCTAGAATTGAAATTGTTAGTCGTGATTCCTAAAATCATAATAGTGGCATTTGCAATTGTAATAGGAAGAAATGGAAAGCGTAGAACTCATGAATGTGCGAAATAGAAAATTCCCCGGTGAAACCTCAAAAGTGTGGCATGGCTAAAAGACTAGACCCCTGACAACATATGAATGTTTCGATCCCTCGAACCCCACAGAAACACTCTCAACAAAGAGGTATTTCAGAAGGCAACTCATCGCATACCAAAAGAACGGAATAGCGACAAGTCAAATTCATCATCATAATATGTCAAAAAGTCACATATAACCAAGCTATTTGGGTACGATGCAAACGACTAGATCCAGAGAAGAATTATCCTTACCTATAAGGCAGTACGGATCAACAGTTAGACAGTCCAAGTCTTGTGCCGTATCCTTCTCATATGATGCTATTGTAATGCAAAGATACACCAAAGCAGCCCACACTGTTGACAAAAAAATACACACCACCAAAAAAAGACATTGGAGAAAAGTAATCAACAGCGTCCAATCAATAACTGAAGGATCACCTTGAAAACAATAAAACATCCAAGTGAAAAACCAAAAGGTAGGCTGGCAAAAAAAACCTTAAGCGTGGTATGAGTACCGGATTGTCTGTATAAAATGACAGATGTCAGATGATTGGACTCAAAGATCTGATAAACACTGCAGCTTTGTACAAAACCTTCCCTCATAGCCACTGTTTTTTTAATCCAATTTTCCAAACGATTTGTGATTTGGTTTTTGCTTATGAACTATATCAACACAATGATACATGGTATAAACACATCCCATCCATGATTCACTCCCAATAACACTAGCCGCCACACTTCTAAAAGCTGAGCGCTTCAACATACCTTAATAGCATCTTGCTTAATGTCCCTTGGAAGACCGTATACAACCACCTTGGTGGCGTAGGATGCGTCCAAGACAGCAGCTGGGGCTGAAGCAGCGGTCTTCTTCTGGGTCTTTGGCTTAATGACAGCCTTGCCTACCTTGGACTTAGCAACCTGTTTCTTCTTCTGCACGGGTCTCTTTGGCTTGCTGGAAAGGATCTCGTCGAGGGATTGGTCGAGGGCAGAAGACATGGCTGATTGGTTGATTGTTAACGAAGCTTTTGGTTTTGATTCGTTATTCTTGTTGTTGGAAGAAGTTGGGGGCCATCGTTTGCCGCCCTCCCTGAAAATTGTCGGTGAAGCGAGACGATTTCAACAGGGCCGGGTAACAATTGTATTCGCGGCTTCGCGAATGTCCCGGGGCTGCATAACTTTTAAGACCTGGTTCGAGCCGCAGTGACCGATGAACTCGAACGATGTTTCTCTGAAAGTACAGGGATTGGGATCAATTGGGACAGAGCCCTGGCTAGGCCTTGCTTTTTGAATGACACACGCTGATATGATCAACAACCCAAAACAGAGAGGTATACGGCACCGCTCGCTTTCCCCCGAAATCAAGAGCTTGACTTGTGTCAATGCCACTCCCATTGCCAAATATGTCATCAGCGCAGAGTTTGATAACCATGTCGGTGCGCAAGTGAAACATCAGATCCCTCGTAAGATCCCAGGATTCAAAGAAAACCTCGGTGCCTTAGCAGAGTTGATGATTCCCTCTAACAGTGAGCACTCTTCGGAGAGTTATTCGGTTTTTGTGCTCTATAAAGATGTCTCTAATAAGTATAGGCTGTTGCCAGATACTGATAGGGATATAATTGAAGAGACACAGATTGGGTTCCAGAATATGCATATCAACTCTATTAACACTATCTTTGAGAAAGAGTCGCATGATGATGATACCCTCTTCTTCTTCAATGTCACAAGATCAATAGAGTCACCAGAGAACCCTAGAGGTCGAACCATAAGGTCCATTGCAGTGGGTACACCGTTAAGAAACTTCATTCTGTTAAAGCATATCATCACTGCAGCCATATTTTCATATTCTCAAGATGCACAAATGGGTCATCTCATTGCATTATTCAACGTGATGAACAGTAGTGATATCTCACTATGGCGCAATTATCTCACAGCGAACCCTTTCTTGTACAATATTCTTTCACTGAATTATGAGTTTAGTAACAGTATCATATTGGCTCATTTCAAGAATATCCAGTCGAAGGATGTCACATCACAATCGATCCAGTATAAGAATGGCGTGTTGCAGTACTATACCAATTATGACATCTCTTCGTTCCCACAAGATTCCATATTGACCAAGATTCCATTCAATTTCTCATTATGTTCACATCCCACGGATATCATCACAGATATCAATGTCTCTGAGGCCATATTGAGATTCCTTAATTCATTATCCACACACTTGAATAGAGTTGACTACAAAAATTTCAAAATTATCATACATTCATCACAACGCACCGATTTCCTCACATCTTTCATCTTGATGCTTTCCAATTTTCTTAATGGTTTCCAGAAGTCCCATTTCCATAATGATCAGATTCTGTATTTCCCGTTAATTGAGCTGTATAACTGGGAGCAATTGCTTGATTTTGATAGACATACCAAAAACACCAAAATCATCGGGACAAACAATGCTATTTTGAAGGAATCTACTAACTTCTATGACTTTTATTACGATCTTGACTCATTTGAGATGTCAACGTCACCAGAATTAGAACAGCATAACCAAATACCCTGCAAGACTCATGATTTCATCAAACTCACAGAGTCTCTACTCACCGAAAAGCACGATTACACTACAGTTAAGATCTCCTTTCATCGCTCCAACATATACGAAATAATCAAGATCCTGAATCGTGAAGATTCAGATCAGGCAGAACTTAATCTGCGTGATTACTACTTGAGCAAAAATAAGAACATTGTCATATTTGAGGAGTTTTTCGAATTTAAGACTATAACACTCATAGATACACTCCATAAACTTGCTGAAATCTTTTCAAACGAATTTTTCACTCCAGAGGATATCGATGGATTGAATGAATTCTATGACTTCATCATTGGGTATGTCACTACCGCAGTGAAAGGCCGCTTGGAAATGTTTCTATATCTCCTAGAGATCTTCCCAGTTGGCATTATATCCCCTAAAGACCTCGTCTACAATGCCGACTTGGATACATGTGATGGGTTGATGAATGCCATCTTCAGGCCTATAATGTTCCGAAACGCCAAATTGCAACCGAAGGTGTTAAAGCTATATCATCTCTTGAAACAATGCTCACTGAGCATGATCCTAGAGAATAGGCTGAATCCATTCTTGAGCGTTATGTTGGAGGAGAAGAGCTGAATGCAATCTTTCTCGTACTTTAGACTTGTAGGTGAAGATCGCAAACAAGGATACTCCGTCATGTTTGGCGTAAAGAGGGTCAACGAAGTCCATGCTCCTCCGATGTTCAATTTAAAGCTACAGTTTCTTGAGTTAGATATGCCAGCATTCATATACAGAAATATGCTAAATAAATCATGCAAGTTGAATCCGAGTTCACTAGGTAGAATGCAGACCTCAAAGTTGTGAGAGGTCCCATCAGTTCATCAACTTGACTTGCTATCCAGAGGGAAGAGCCTATAGTTATTCATATGAAAGAATCTCCATGGACAATCCAACTTGTCCAAGATAACCTCAAAGAACTGTAGCTTGTCTCTCTTTTCATTGACGCTCTGCAACGCCAATTCCAACTCCTTTTCATTGTTGACAGTTTGAGTTAGACAGTGCTTCTGCTTACCGAACTCAAACAAGTCAAAGATATGTTTCCAATTCCATGGTTTGATGTCGTTATAAGATCTATGCTCACCCAGGATGATTCTTTCGACAGTGTAACCAGAGTTATTCAACAAGAAAATGATTGGTGTTAAGCCATAGTGTGGGAATGATGAAATCTCCTGGATAGTCATCTGTGCAGAACCATCACCTTCGACAAGGATCAATCTTCTCGTAGAACCTTCATCTCTCATAGCGATACCCACACCAACCGAGCATGGTAATGCCATACCAATGGAGAGATAGAACCCTTGTGCAATGTAGGATACATGAGACTTGAAACGGAAATCTGGGATACCAAACATGAATGAACCAGTTTCACAAACGACAACGTCGCCTTCCTCCAAGAAGGATTCAAACTTCTTGAGCAAGACGGATTGAGAGATTGCAGCTCCGGATGGGATATGTGGATAACGTGGAGATACTTCGCAAAGAACTGGTCTTGGAAGTGGAACCTTCTTAACATCCAAAGACACTAACATTGCAGACAAAACATTGACGAAATTGATACCACGGAACAATTCAGAACCGATCTTGATATATTCAGGGTGTAATAGGATCAATTGACCCTCTTGCAAATCAAAGGAGTAATGGCCAGTATTGATCTCATTCTTGTATGGACCAAAGAATAAGACACAGTCAGAGTCTTCCAAATTTTCTTTCACACCTTTGTTGGATTCCAAACCGATGTAATCACCAACGAATGAAGGGTGGTATTCATCCAAGATGGACTTACCCATGAATGTGGTATAGCTATGAATGTTGGTAACGTTTACAAGCTCTCTCAAGAGCTCAACACCTTGATGATATCTTCCAACTAGTACATCTGCCAAGATTGCAGGGTTACTGGACTTGTAAATCCTATCTAAGATCATGTCTGCCAATTTCTGAGTGAATACGGTTTCGTTGTCCTGGACCTTATGGAACTCTGAAGCAGGGTCCAAAGCCAATCCAGACGCATCAACAAGTTCTTCACTCATATCAAGAGGCAAGAAGATGACACCTGGCCTTGAAGTCTTAAACATCTCCTTGATGACACTGTCAACCTGTGAAGCGGCATTTGTTGGCTCAGTGACGATTTCAGAAGCACAACAAATCTTCTCAACCATACGTGTGTAAACGAAACGGTCACTGTCAGCTAATGGATCAATGTCATTGACCAAATGGTGTAGATGCTTCTTCTTCTGCTGAGCATCAAAGAGACAAGACCTTCTAGGCATACCTACGATGTGAAGCACTTTGACATGTTCAGCAAAGGCGCCGGCAATAGCGTTTGTACAACTCAACTCACCGACACCATACGTGGTGATAACGACACCAAGGGACCCAGTGTATCTCGAGTAGCCATCAGCACTGTAACCGGAATTCAATTCATTACATCCACCGATCCACTCCAAGTCCGTCTTGTACAAATGTTCGAGAAGGCCCAAGTTGAAGTCGCCAGGAACACCAAAGATGGACTTGACCTTATGTACTTGTTGTAGACGGCGGAAGAGGTATTCACCGAAGGGGAGGGTGGCTGCAGAAGTCGTTGTTGTACTTGGAGGGGCGGTAGCATAAACACCGATAGGAGTCATTGTTGGTAGTGGTTGTGGTAATAGTCGCTATGCACAGTAGTAACAGTAATTAAGCAGATCAACACACCTTTATAAACCCCGTCCACCTATCCCGTCAGTAACCAGAAACCGGTGATCAACAATGACCGGCAGTTCTTCCCCAATGTGCCACAAACGGCAACAGCAGCGGGCAAAGGCCCCAACAAAGTTTTTGTGTTTTTTTTTGTTCCTGTGGTTTGTTTTGACACAAAAGTTTAGGGCACTTCGGCTATCGATGGGAGGCGGTTGGACCGGCGATAGCCGAAATGAACCTCCTCGGTAGACAACTTCAACCTTCAAGGGAAGCTGTAATCATTAGGCTGCTGGCAGCTTAGAGAAAATACGGCACCGCAGTCGATACAGGACGACTCCGGGACGGCTCCAGGGGAATTAATCTTATCTTAGCACAGGCGACCAACAAAAGTAGCCGCTGTTCGCATCGTTGTCTTTAAGCCACAATGGAACAGTTCTACTCATCGGTGATAATGCCATTAGGCGCACAACAATTGGCCACTTGGGTTAAGGGCAACCGCCATGACTTTGTCGTAATTGATGTCAGAGATTCCGACTACCGTTATGTATGTCCTCATTCTATCAGTGAAGTTCATATACTAATAACAGCAAGGGACATATCAGGGGATCAATACATATACCTTCCAAACAGTTCGATGATCCGGCAATAGAACATCTACTTCGGCAGTACCCATTGCAACAGTACGCATATATCTTCCACTGTATGAGAAGCCAGATAAGAGGTCCTACGTGTGCGAGGAAGTTTGTCCGCTATCTCTGCCTGAAGACCATTGTCAAAGATGATTTGAGCTTGATGCCAAAAGTGATGCTCCTCACTGGTGGACTCAAGAGATGGAATATGCTATACGGTGATGATCCCCAACTTATGGATGAGATTACATGACTAGTGGATATATCATCAATCACTCATTCATTAAGGGAGTCAGAAGATATTAATCATAAACTTGAAAGAACCTTGATACTTCAACGCAGCAGTGGGCAACTCGTATTCATCAATCCACATCTCTCTAAACAAATCATTCTGAATTTCAACAAGCTTATCATATCCATGGAGCACTTTATTGCCTTCTCCTTCCTCGTGCAATACAATCGTACACTCAGGAAAATGAAACTTCTTCCTCAGGAGCTCAACTACTTCTTGCACTGTGATACGTTCGTCCTCTTTCAGAATTGTACTGAAGTCACCATGGGCAGAGTATAATCGGACATGATGTTTCTGATACACCAAAGGGATAGAGGTATCAAGAAATATGGCTTTTGTACAACAATTGTCAAAGGTAGAACACGATGAAGTTGACGCGAATGAAAGGACCGAATCGTTCGTTGGTGAGGAATCTGTATGTTGTGAGGAATATATGAAATTCATCTGATATTCTATGGAGAGTTTATCTTGTAAGAAGACTAGAACTCAACGACCATTGCTTGCTCCTTGATGTACTTTTTGACCTTCAGCTTTTGAAGAGCTGTAATTAATGCAAGTGGTCGATCTCTGCATACATGATGAGATTTGAATGTACGTCCAAGTTAAGAGATTTATATAGGTAATACTCCGAAACTGAAAGAAACAGTACTATGGGCATGTCTTTCTTGCTCTTAGTAGAAGCTGAGATTAGGTGAGGTCCTCCAAACAGACCATCCTAAAGTGCGTGAGGCAAAAAATTTCCCTCCACCTATATATTGTCACTTCACACGGATTCGGACCACTACAGCGAAGATCTTCATGTTAGTCATTTCAACCCGCCCCTGAAAACGAAATGACTTCACTGAATATTATTTGGGAGCCTCTATCAATGAACTTCAAGAGCCAGCAAACCTACATTAACAACTGCATTATCAAAGATCTATCTATATACAGCCTTCTATAATTCCTCAGCGCTGAGATCAGGATTAATCTTGAAAGGTCTATTTCTCCAATCAATCTGAGAACCACACATCGCTTTTAACCAAACAGGGAAAGCTAGCATTTCCCTGAGGACCCATATAAAACACCAATGTACCCAATGTGGTCTCTTCTGCGTCACGAAAAATGGTGGATCAAATATGCTCAATTGATCCTGACCAGCATACTGTTGTAGGATTGACGATTGGATATAATCGACAAAACACCAAATAATCTCATGAATACACATCATTACTAGTCTATACCTTCCATCGAACCAAAGGTTGGAAATGCCATATGTTCCAAACAGCCCAATCAATATGCTCTCAGTAGTAGGTTCAACCAAAGTGGCAGCCATAACCATATATTTCCGCACTCTTAACCATCTGACACGACGATCCACGTAGTCCATCAGCGTATTGGCTACACTTCCACCAATTGGCTGAATCACCACATCTCCCGTCATACCCGTTCTCCCGGTCTCCCATAGGGCAATTCCAATCATGTTATCTTCACCGATATAACGAGCAAAGAATCTAATTCCTTCGCCTCTTCTACCAACGTATTGCTTAGCAGCTTGGGCAATGTTTGGCTTATTGTTGATGATTGGGTTCTCCCCACGAGAGATGGATTCCACAGCAGCATCCAAATCACTTATGCGATACATGTTGGATTTACCATTGACACAAGGAGCAACAGATGCTTTGTTGAAAAACACGTAGAACTTGGCATGGGACGTGTGTAAAAACATCTCATCCAATTGTGCACCCAAATTAGCCACAGTGGAACCGGATTTCACAGCGATGGCTAATGGGACGTGATGAACGAGTTTGATCGGTCTTTGAGTTGGACGACCGTTATCCGTCGAGTTCTTCAATGCCGTGACAGAGCGCAAAAGAGTGCCCGGATTAACCCATACGTTGGAATCCAAGATCCAAACAATATCAAATTTAGCATTTTTGAATCCCTTGGTCAAGTTATTGATCTTTGGGTTTGGCCCAGAGTGATTATTTTCAAAATTATCATCAACCAGTAGTTGGACATCCACAGCGTCTCTATACCTTGCGATCAAGTCTTGAATTATGGGCACAGCTGGGTCTCTTTCGCTTTCCACGCAGAATAGCACTTGGAACTTAGTTTTTGGGTATCTCTGCAACAAAGCCGATTCCAGACAGAGTTCCATCTCAGAATCCACACCTTTGATGGGTCTCAGGATCGTAACACCTTCTATATCCTTACTATCAAGGATGTCTGAATTCGTATCAAAGCGAACACCTGGGGGTATGGCCTTCCTGGAACGGAACTTCACTATGATCTCTGTGAACCCGTAGTACGTGATGCACATCATCACAAACCACCATACGAACCCCACTGTTGAGAGAAGCCATTTCCAGGTCGAAAGAGAGTCACTGACCACTGATGTATAGGCGCTTGTATATGTTGCTGAAGCGCCCTGGGAGAGGAATGCGGTCAGTATGGATCCCACAATGCTCATCTCTCTATGTCGTATAACGCGTCACTCTTCACAACGACAGGGAGGGTTTCTGGTCAGCTAACGAGAGAATGAATCAACGAGAGTTGGGTCAGTGTTGGCAATGCGGTACACCAGAAAAAGAACGAGATGGATTACAGGCCTCTGCTGCCAGAAAGTGAGAGAAGTTCGAACAAATTTTGGCTCAGCTTCGGGAACACAACCGATCCAACGAAAGTCGGCGAAGCTGAAGACGAAGAAGAAGAGATGAGATACTGTTAGAAAGTGGTTTGCATTATATAATTTATCTGTTTTAACAACTGAGTACTTCGGTCAGTCCTTGTGATTCCTTTGGGCCTTCAGTAACTCATAAGAGATTACCAACAGCCATCTCATCCCTCCGGCCCGTCCAAACCGTCTCGGGCTGGCGCTTTCAATGGTTTTTCCCCAGAAACTTCAACAGAAAATGAGCCATAAAACAAGGACAAAGAGACCTCACAAACAATGCCCCCAAAGGTGAAAAAGCTCTCAGGCCTACAACGTGAAGTGCTCAAGCTTTACAGGCGCTGCCTGCGGACGAGCTACACCAAGCCAACTGCAAGTTTTTATGAAACATCACCCTCTGAGCACAGAAGTGCTAACCAGAAACAATAGGAAAACCAACAAAACTTCATACAATACACAAGGTGAGTGGTCCTTATACGATTCCTTCATGATTAAACACTAACAGTACTAATTAGAAATGAGTTCAAGAAGAATCAGAAGCTGCCAAAAAAAGAATATAGCACTATTGAATACCTCCTCAGAACAGGACACAGAAAATATGAAATGTTTGCTGCTCCAGAGATCAAAGATATCAAGTGAACATCACTACCTGTACATACACACAATTAATGTCCTAGGCATATTATTAAACATTAGCCAATTTCAAAATCTCATCTTGATGCACCAATAGAAACTCTGTAACATTGTTCCTCTGTGCCATATCCATCAACTCACGCTCACCATCAGTGACTCGGGCAAACGTTGGAGCAAACACAACGCTCAGGTTATGGAAAGTCATCTTATTCAGATTCGAGTGAGATTCAACCCTTTTCAAGTGGATTAACATCGCAACCAACGCCCTGCCATTCGTAGGTGGTAATGAAGAGATCATCTGTGCCAGCGCAACAACTTTATCCTCACTGCTCAACTTATTCACACCGATGAACGATTCATAAGCCTGCATCGTGATGACAGGCTCTGGTAAATGGAAATATAGGTACCTCTTGAGTGAACTAGATATGGCATTCACATCACCCACATTCAATGCAGATTCCAACTCTTGTGAAGTCTCAGATTGATACAAGTTGTTGAAAGCCTTCAAGATTGCATTAGTCTGTGATGCGGCACCATTCTTTCTATAGATCCCCTCAGAATCTAATCCTCGCTTCTCAACTTCGTTAATCAACCTTGTGACAACCAATGGAATAGATCTTTGTTCATATTCAGCACGCATCTCCAACGAAGAGTTGAACAGATCAGACATAATCAACCCTTGGGTACCGCTCTTTACAATCTGCGGATTAGCCCCCAGGGAAAAGCCCTTTGTTGATAAAAGCTTCTTGTTGTCATTCCCTCCAAGTTCATCGGTCTCGTCCGAGCGAACTATTGGTGGAGAGATCTGTGGGTGGCCATTCTTGGACTTATCATCATTCAGTAATGCATTTATAGAATGAACAGAAGGTGAAGATGCCATCGACTCATTTCTCCCAAAGAAATTACCACGTTTCCAGAATTTTGGTTTCGATTTCGCTTGCTTAGAATCAACCTGTTCAGCAACATGGATATCATCAGGAACTGGTGTGGAACCTGCAGTACTAGATGATGGCTGCTGCTGCTGCTGTTGAAATGAGGATGTAGACGAAGGAGGCCTATCAGTGACATCCAACGAACTTTTTGAAGAATTCTCATTATATTGTAACTTCATTTCAGCAATCTTTCCCTGTAATTGAACAACCTCGATATTCAAAACATCTCTCTGTGATGATAAATCTGCAACTTCTCTCAAGATCGTCGATTTTGTAGTTTTCAAATCTCGTATCTCAGTACGTAACGATCTCAATTCAAGCTCGGCCTGCGAGACTTCGAATTGTTCAACACCATTAGCGTCTGATCTAGATCTGCTATGGACCGAAAGTTTCCTCTGTGTGGAACTACCACGACGATCAGCAGCTGGTACAGGTGGTGTAGTGAACAACGCGGCACCCTGGTATGGTGATGCAGGGTTTTGGTTCGATCTTGGGGTCAATACTTGATGTTCAGAATTCTCATCAAATGGGCCATGGTTCTTAGAATCAATTATCGGGGATGAGATCTTGTAGTTCTCCACGGATGACTGCGAGGTTGATTTCTTATGCTTTCTGAACCCAAGGAACTTCTTTGGTGATCTTAAAGAAAGCGATTTTGACAGTGCAGAATCATTCGTGATATTTGACAATGCACTCTTTTTCTGAACAGGCGAGGTTATTGAACTTTTACTGACCTGAGCATGGTTTTCCAAAGTGATCTCATCAGGACGCTTCTCATCAAACGAAGGTCTAGGCGATTCTGACTTGTTTATTTTTGGAGTAGGTTTGTTGAAGTCATCGTCAAATGAAGGTAACCCTTGGATATTCAACCCAGTTGGGATACTATCACTGTGTCTAATACCACCCAGTCCCGTCGGTTTCTCTAGATATTTGGAGATATCTTCATCGCTATCATCCATATCGATAAAATCATCATCTGGCACTCTTGGAATTGGGATCTTTGGTGGTGGTGAATCCTTGCCAATGTAACTCGATAATATATTATTAGAAGAACTAGAACTCAATTCATCAATGACAGCAGCTTGTCTATTTGGAGTCTGTACGTTTCTTCTCAATGGAGATGAAGCACGTTCTCTTCTTGGCGTAGTATTCAAGATGGCCATCTCTGCTGATGATACACGATTGGAACCACTTTTTTTGAAAAAAGCATCATACGGATCTGAAATTTCGATATCTGGCGAGAGGTGGTCTGGTATCTTTATTGGTGATAGTGAGACAGGGGCTTCAAGCAGCCCCTTATTCGACGAACTGCTCTGCGGATGTGATGATAAGCGATCTATAGGCCTTGATGGTGATCTTGGAGGTATAGCCTGGTTGGTGCCAATGGTATCAACTTGCGAAATATCACCTGGGGACGCCGTCAGCGTCGGACTTGTAACATTTGATAATTGCGATTGTGGTGTTCTCTCTGGCGGAACTTTCGGTAGAGATTTCTCCGGTATGCGAGACATTCTGTTATTCTTCATCTTCTTCTCATGTTCCAATAACCTCTTCTTCTCTAACAGCTTCTCATGACATGACATACAGAACAGTCCCTTGGAGGTTCTGGCATATTTCAACTCCTCGATTCTCTTCTTACAATTCCTGCAACAGAAACAAGTGGAACAATAGGCCTGATCACCAGTGAGGATGGCGAGATCATCAATCTTCTTGCCACATGCGTTACACGCATAGGAGCATTCTGAGCAAATCAAATCGCCAGTTCCTAACACCAAGAAGTTGGAGCTCGTTCCTAGTAGCTTAGAACACTTTGAACAACTGAAACAGTACATGTGCCATCTATCACCACCTAGTTCATAAGCGTGTCCTTCAGAGATAGGAAGGTTACAACGTGTGCACTGATGTGCCTCGTCGTCTTCCATGTATGACTCCGGCGGCGATTGGACTGCTGTCATTTGCGTGGTTCTTGCAATCTAGTGTTAAGCGCCCTCCACAAGGATGTTAGTGCTCCTCGACAATCAGATTTTAGATCAGAGCGGCTATACGCCAAGTAACAGGTATTGTTAACCAATAACCCCGTAAAAGGATTGTAAGGTCTCTGTGCAAGATCCTGGTGCAAGTAGCTTGCCGCTGTGTTTCAACGAGCTATGGAACGGTCAAAAATAGCAGGGATCTGGGATGGCGGATAATAGGGGTCGTACGGCTCCTTCTAGCAGATATGTGGTAAAACCTCTGGGATGGTGAGGGATTAGGTGGTGGATGCTATGGCCTCTTCAAGTGCAGCAACACTAATCTTGTGCTTCTTCTCTCCCTTCGCGTTGAGATCTGTGTTTTGGTGCTTAGGATTTAATCAACTTTTTTAGGAAATTTTGCTGGTTGGGTGTGACGCGAAACGCCCGTTGATCGATGGAAACAACGGCACTGCATGCGGGATGGGAAACCCAAATGCGTTGTTGCTGGTGGGGTAATCAGTTCTGGGTCCTGGCGTCTCGTGTTATTTAGGATGCCTGGCCCTTTATTCACTTCTGAAGTATCCCATACCGTCTCCAAGACGTGTTTTTACTGCCCGTCGATTGCTTCCAAGTCCCCAGTGCGACCGAAATCTGCCATTTCAGGGCCTAGGACGCAACGTCGAGGCGTATCTTCCCCATCTCGGTGCTGGCAGTTTCGCCCTCTGACATTACAATTTACGATTGTGCGTGCGGTATTTCTGAAACACTCGAGAGTGGTCATTTTAAAGATACATTTTAGCGATATCTATTGAGATCGAAGATAAGTGTCACTGTCTGTGAAATCGTATGCTTCTGGTCTCTAAGCGAGATCAGCACCGTGCGGACCAAAAATAGCTGGTACTGGGCGGCAAGCACGTCGTGTCGATCTGTCCTGTTGTGGCATATAGTCCTTAGACGACAGGCCTATGCTTGTATTGATTTCTCTATTAAGGAAAAGGAAGACGAGGAAAGTCCCCGAACTGTTGAACAGTAATTATTGCGACCCCCCCCCCCTACGCCCCATAATACAGGTATTGTTGTTTGTCCCTTGAGCGTTTTCGATTTGGCTTCGACATCGAAGATCATCAACATCGGCACCAAAACATCAACACCACAAAGTTAAAGTTAGAGCACAGTCTTACAACCAACAGCAATAAATTATCATTAGAGATCCGTCATGGGTAGAAAAAGTACCCGAAAATACCCTCTACCCAGGTAAGGGTAGCAAAGGGTAGTTCGGTTGGTTGACTACCCTCTATTTTAGTATATGGTATGAAAATATAATGACCAGTGGTGCTAGATCTATATTAGCTGACCTATGATAATTTTGAGTTTATTTAAATCATTTAAAAATAACACATATGATATTTGTTGATTTATTATATTTTGATAAAATGGAGGAATGTGACTACGCCCTCGAGATTCATCAAGGACCCATTTCCAAAGCTGCACACTAATAAATGTGATCTGACAAGTTCGGGTTTGAATTTTTCCAACACATCTCTCAAAATTCTAGCTAAGCCAGAAATTCAAGTTCTACATCTCTACAATATTATATTCTATCATGCGATGTTTGCCATTCTCATCTTCAAATATGTAAGATGCTAAAATCTAAATTTCGTCATTAACCCTCAGGATCATAAGAGATGACAACATGGACGAAGACATACGATTTCGTCTAAAAGAAAGAAGCCCTCTGGCAATACTGAGTGATCTTTCTGTTGATACTGATGTTGTTGGAATGGTCAAAAAGATCTTAGCTAGTCTCGATAATCTTGGATACAGAAATCTATTTTGTCTCCAATATTCCAAAACGTTCAGATTTTCATCAAAAGATAATGAAGGAAGCTCTTGGAATTGTCTCATCTCTCTTTCGACAGAATTTATTGGTGAAGAGCGAGGTGCTTGTTCCATTTGTCTCCTCAGCTGCTGAGGAACATATCCACGGCGTCCTGCTGCAGCAATTGGTTCTGTTCGCTCCTTAGTTAGTTCAGGGATTCTGCCAAGAACCGAATCATATTCGCATAACGTACGGGTACACTCCTTGGTAATATTTTCAGCATCCAGTGTAGTTAGGTGCTGCTCAATATACCTTCTCTTCAGTCTAGGATCCAGAAGGCACCCAATGTAAGAAAAGTCTGTTCCATCCAATAGATCATAATACTTTCTGTGTTTCTCCCTTGCCTTTTCCAAGCCTCGGATGAGGTCTTTCGGAAAACATGACTGACCTTGCAAGATATTCATTATACCTAGATCTTCATAGAGTCCTTCCTTGGCTTCAGTGGTACCATCAAGTATTGTATCAAAAAAATCTGTTATCACATAATATGTTGCCAAAACTCCCTCAGTGTTGCTGGACTTTGTACTGAAGCTAAGCGTTATTTCATTGAAAAAAGAGAGCACTCCACAAGTGATTTTAATAGAATCCCATTCCTGAGTGGTGAGCTTGAGTTCTCCGAACAAACCACTGTACTTTAAACACGTTCGGATTTCATCAGAATAACGCTTTTTAGCGAGCTTCGAAATGAATATTTCAATTCCTTGCTTGAACTTCAATGCATATGACAACATGTCGTAGAGACTATTCCATCTTGTTCGGACGTCCAGTTTTATGGCACGAAATTCGTTCTCATCTTGAAGCTCCCGTTTAAGAAGGGACTGCAGTTTTGGACTGTACTTCAAAAGCTTCAGAACCTCTCTCAGTTCTGTTATAGGTGAATTCATAGCAGCTCTGAATGTTATCGAGTCGTAGAGATTTCTGGTGCCCAAAATTGAATAGCCTTCAGCATCTACCTCTAAGTTTGAATCAGCGTTGATATCTTGTGTCAGCGAATCATCCAATGAAAAGCCTTGATGGTCATCACTTCCTTCTGTACATCCTTGAGCAACAGCATTGATAATCTCCATGACAGTGAGATTGATACTATGAGCTGTACAACGAAGTCGACAGGTGTCAGCATTGAACAATTCTGAGATCTGCTTCTCCGGCTTAGTACATGATTCCTTCACCAATAGCTCCAGACTCGCCCTTCTGTTGGAAGAACACTATTACCAGTTACCAGATGACACTTTAGAGATGGCTAAGATCTTCAACGAAAACTGGTGGTTCCACTGTCTGGCGCATGTGCTGAACCTTCTATCAATGGAGTTGTTGAAGTCCAATCGCGACCTTACTGAGCCCTTGATGAAGATCAGGAAAGTCACCAGTATTATAAGGCTCTCAGAGGTGTATCGATCTAAATTTATCGACATTTGTGTTCGAACTAAGAAGTCTTTTACAAACCTCCGGGTGAGGTAATCACACGATGGAACTCAACATTCCTTTTACTGGACTGGATTTTGGATTATAAAGTAGAGCTGACAGAGTTCTTGAATGCTAACTTCAGGGATGCTAGTCTGGATATTCGTCGCAAGCTGATCGATTTAGGTTCTTCGCATCCACAAGGGATAGAAATGTCTCGAGATTCTGTTAGTAACAAGCATAAAAGGGGAAACTTGGACTGATGTTTCTGTCCTGGTGATGGATTTGGAAGAAACTGAAAATTGGATAACAAGTTTCCTTCGAGTTGTTTCAGTGATCAAGGTTGATTTCTGTTAGCTGAAAGGTTTGTAATAACTATTTGTTTAGTTGAATGACTGTGTGTGAAACTTGGAAGGCCTCTGGGAAGTAGAAGTTTGTTGTCAACGCATTTGAGTGTTAGTGACTCCAGATTCGGTGAATGCGACATGGACAACATGGATGGGGAAAAACTGGATAATCGAATCTGTTCTTCTAGAAGGCAGAGGAGTCCGGTACTTGTCCCCAGTTGCTAAGTGAGAACCACGATTCAAACGTATTGAAGGTGTGGACATCAGATGAATAACAACAGCAAAATGGAGATGATGGTAGGGAAATCAATACATTGGGTGTTCTTCCGAGGAGATGTCCTTCAAGTTCATTTGTTGTGCTGACGCAATGATGTTGGGAGTAAATGATGTTCTTGTAAGCTACTGGTCTCTTAATCTGTGTCATGCTGATTGGAAGTTTCATAACGATCGAGAAACCAGCAGATGGTGTTCTATCGGTTTGAAAAAAAAGGGTGGTAGCCGCCTGAGAGTAGTCGGTTGGATGGCAATAGACTGAGCACTCTTGTCAGAATTCTAGTCAGGGCATCGTTTGAAGCGTGACATGCAAGAGAAAGCTGTGCGACAAGGACATTCATAATGGATGTGATTGTCGGTGGCTTTTTTCAGCAAAACACTGCTTCAGAGTACAAAAATTTTGCGATGGCATGGTTTAATGAGTGAATCAATTGATTAAAATCTAGGTAAATATGTGAAAGACCCTGCTCGGCCTCCATGTAAGGTTCGATTAGTAGATCATTTAGCCTTTTCTGATTTCAGTCCCTTACCATCAACCGCACGCCTTCATACAACAATATTAGGTCAGCATTCGGATGCCGCTCCAGTAGAACATCCAACATTCAGATTGTCGTAGTGTCCGTCGGAGATCGGTGCGTTAGCTCTATAATACTGACTAAAACTACCGCAGGTAGTATCACCATTAGGGTAATTGTAACAAGTCTGTTTCTGTACATCTGCCCAGTACATCTTAGATTGCGTCCAAATTGACAGTTTGTCACCTGCGTTGACATTGCATGTCCAGGTGTTAGTCACAGCATATGATTCAGATATGGTAAATACTGAGGTTGCAGACACTGCGCCCTACGAAATGCCGGCGCCAACCGATAAAGACCAGCTTAGTGTGTGGGAGTATTCCATTGATTCTGAACCGCCACTGCCCAGCCCCTGTTCAAAACACCCTGATGATTTCTCCCATGATGTCCACCAAGTACCATAGTTCTGTGTGTGGATATTATCATATATACAAAATGATTCTGTGCAAGACACATTATCCTCATAATCTCTCTTGTGGTTCGTGCTATTACCTAGTCTTACATTAGTGACATAGGTATTGTTATTGGTAAGGTAAGACTGACCAGTAATCAGCTGCGTCACTGGGCTGCTAAAATTGAAAACGCCTGGTTCATATTCATGGTAAAACTCTACTGCAGAAGTACCTATGGCAAATATCACCACGGTCAATATCAATGATAATAGACTTACTTTGATGCGTCTGGCTCCAGATTTATATGTGGGACCGAGGAGAGAAGCATTGGGGTAATAATACCCTTCAATCTGTCCGCAGTTATAGGCCATGCCAATAGTGGCGTTGTCTGTTATGATGTAGCCGTTTTTGCCACAGCGTAATTCGGTCATGTGTCCTTACTTTCGTTTTTTTCTAATAACTGATTAATGTATTAACATAGGATGGTAACTATACAGTAGAGGCCAGGTGTGTCTTCTTATATGGGCGTCTTCGGGACACTAAGCTCCTGGCTCACTACGGCTCTATCAGGCCTATGGAACTGTCCGATAAGAGGATATGGTCCATGAAGCGGTAAGATGAGATTTCTTCACTATTTGATTGGTTGTATAATGTAACTTAGATGCTATCAAGCAGTGCTTTAATGCTGCTTTGGTATAGGCTGATAACTCTGTCTGGTGTGGTACCAACTCGTGATAGGAGCCGACGTAGCCGTCTGACACCAATAAAGGGGTGTTCATAAATACATGGTCGAATAGGTAAATAAACCGCAACGAAGTCCTGGTGAACTTTTGATGAAGAAACTACAGGGAACAGTAAAAAGAAAGTATGCTTCAATCGAGCTGTTGAAGAACCCTAAAAACGATGGAAGGATGTGGCGTGTAGATAAGTCATAATGACTAAGAAGTAGGCATTTAAGGAGCGCATGGGTCCAAAGAGCAGCCACTATGGTGAAATTGTTTAATTGGTCCCCCCATACCCACTTCTGTGAGGGATTACCTACTAATAGATGAACAAAAAACAACACGTACCACGATGGAAAGAACATCTAGCCCAGCTAGTGAAACAGAAGACTGGCCTTTACGAGTCGTGGTTTCAGCAATCATAACTGTGTTTGTTGTGTGTGCAATGTATACAACAGTCTCAGGTGCAAGCATCAAGTCGGATCTTGACGTTATCGCTAATGCGAGTGAAACTGGGAGAGTCGGAGAAGTCCGTGGCATCGAGGCAGCACCCAGCATTTCACTTATCAAGAGGTCAGATTTCGGCGTGTCCACAGATAATCTGGTTGAGCATCTCACTTGAGCGGGCTGCTGAACCTGAAGATGGTGTACCCCAATAACAGTGTTACGAAGTATGATGAGGAGCCAAACAGAAGTGCTACCTGTGCTGGGTGGTCAGCGCGATTTGGAATGTAGCTGACTCAGGTATGGCCTTGCGGGCTCTAGTTAAAGACAGTGAAGATTGAAGTAATCGATCAGCCGACCGATGGGGTAAGTACAGTTGCGTCTACGACGCTGTGCCAACGTTGCTGACTGTAGCTGAAGCTGGCTGGAATGGCTACCGATATGCTAGAGCAGTATTTAGGACGTTCCGTGACTTCTCGTAAAAGCGATGCTTACTATGAGACGAAAGTACGAGACTTGCTGATCCACTACCAGGTAACTACCTTCAACCATACTGGCCTACCCTGGGCACAGTATTTGATTTGCAGGGCAGCCTGCTGAATCTATCATTTATGGAATAGACAAATGCAACAGGCCCAGGGGGGAGTATACTAGCCTCTATATATGTAATGCATCTGAAAGATCAATGAACTTGGAGTTTTCAGCACTTGCTTCGTGGCTAATAAGCATGCATATTCAGATTAGCGGATGAATACCAATTGGCAGAGAGGAAGTTAGAGGATTTATCCTCATCGGATGGTGAGTGCCGAGTTGTTGTGGATCATAAGGAGAAGGAGGCCCTGTTCGACAGAATAGTGCAGAAATACATAGAACAGTAATTCAAGACTCAGTTATTACAGTTTAGAGTTCATGGGTCTCTTTTATATATGTAGGGCACTACCAGGTTATTATAGGTCTTATTTCAAGACTTGGTACTCGATTTAGAGCTTATATTCAGAATCTCTCAATGATTTGCCCTCACGAAAAGAGTTCTTGCCCATTGGCTCAACTCCCCTGTTCACTATCTGCACCAATCTTGCACGACAGATGATGATTTGTCAAATTGAATTGACCTCATCAACTCCTAAATCATTGGACTCACCGTCGCAAACAGCAACTATCTTTTCTTTCAAGATAAAGACAACGTTGTGCCACACTGGGCAATTATGTTGGAAAACACTCTCCAAATATATCAGCGATTCAGCTTTGACCAATAGTTCCGACACCTAGATAAAAACTGCGGCGAGGGTGATATTTACCAGTCAACACACTAATGTCTCGATATTTCCTGACAATATAATCTGCAGCATCAGTAAGCTGGATTTGTTGAGACCCACTCGAGTACCGAGTCCTCTGATCGGAGCTTCAGCAGAAGTCTGTGACGATTGAATATTCCTGTGAGTCGAGCTGATGACTGTCTTTCGATTTCGATTTCTCTTTCAATATCTTCTTCATAATTAAAACCCTAGAGATCTCTGTCTGGGGCTCGTGTATCGCCTTAGCGATATCCTTGAACATGGCCAGAAAGCACTGCTCACACTTTCTTCTCTTGACCTCACCTGGTGACCTACAGACTGAAACAAACATCGGTCTTTGTGCGTTTGTGGTGCTAATGTCGCTCTTTCTCATCATTATGCGATTCTGGTCTTATATTCTTCGACGCCATTCTTCTTTCATCCGCTGAAACTCTTTGTGCCAGGGTCCAAAAGAAATTTACTCATGTCTATCCTGACCACAACCAGACCCTTCTCGATTTGCAGTTCTGATGGTCGACGTTTAATATGACCAAGCGTTCTCACTACTTTCTCACCAAGTGCCACATATTGCATTTCGTATTTTCAAAACAGGGTTCGAGGATCCTCACTTTGACTGACTCCTCTTCATTGAGCAGAGACAGTTGAGGAGTGAGACATCAGATCCCTACCATCAGTTCAATATTTACGTAATCAACAGAATCGGTTTGCGCAGCACGATAAGGCTTGTGTCGTCTCAACAGAAGGTTCAAAAACTCTCTCTTCACTACAAATTCACTTCTCTAAAGCCTTGCGCAAGACTATTGAGAAACAACATAACAACTTGAAACTTGAAACTTCATCATGGATGAACAAAGTTTGACAACTTTTGAGGACAATTTGAGGACTCTGCTCCGCTTAACCAAGCGTATTAGCCCAGAGAGAGAGAATCTCACACCAGAGGAAATTAGATGTTTTTCTCATATTGAAGACGAAGTTCAGAAGTTTATAACTGGATCTACTGAGATCCACACAAAATATTTCGGGCAAGCCGAACCAGGGTGGTTGGCGTCAAGTTGGGCTTCAATTACCAGTTTTTCTTCTTCTTGGATGGCACCAATTCCTCTTTTCTTCTTCCATAGAATACAGCAAGCACACCAAAAAAGTTGTTCTAGAGCAGACGGTATATTCGAATGCCCTCAGAGAATAGGGCGGGACAAGTTTTATTCATGACTTTCGGTCATTACACTGTTCTTGTTCACAGCTTTGACAGGTCTGCTTTTTTGTGGTTCAAACCAAGATCAACGGTATTCCGATACAAAGCCAAGGAAGAGCTCAACCACTTCTGCCCCATACCTTGGCCATGCTATCGATGGAATGACTATTACAGTTGTAAAATTCACCCTGATTTTTATTTTCAGTCTATGTCTTGGTGCAATGGTTATTCGGCTTGTGAACCTCTTTCCATGGAACTTGCTTTATTGGTTTTTCCTAGTGGTGTGTTTCTTCATACTACCGCTCTGAAGTGCGCTTTGTCTCACATCATCAAAGGATACCGTGCCGTCCGATTCTTTTTAACGTTTTTGTCAAGGAGAAGATCCACTAATCACTTCTCTAAATGACGGTTGATCTCGACTGGTCTATACGCCTTATTGCTCAAGCTGTACAGGTGTAAACTGAGGAAAAGCTGCTCAAGCTGTACAGGTGTAAACTGAGGAAAAGCTGCGCAACTCGTATCATTTGTTAACCTTCATAAATAAAGTTCACTGCCTTTAGTGTTTGGTAAAGGTACCGGTAGCACTCGCAAAACAGCGTCGTCGGTTTCAAGGTATGCAACACTTGACCGTTGATCAATAAGGGATAATATTCCATGGCCTATCAGTGTCAGTGATAGACCTCACATAAGATCAGACTTCGCTCGCTGTAAATGACGGAGCTAGTATATTCTCCAATACCATCTTTACCAATTCTTTACAAGTTGTACCTCAGTGTTCTCCCTTCTCTGGATCGATTCCCCCATCAGTCGACGATTGACTGGCCTCTTTATTGATTAGGTATCACAAGATCATTGGGTGATGTGCCAATCTCATCTCATGTACCTCAGTTCGGTAGCTCTGACTTCAGTATATACCCAAGTCTCCTCATAGTCCAAAAAATCCCAATATGCGGTGATGGCATGGCCATACAACCTTGCTGCAATGTACCACTTCCAAGTTACAAGGAGTCTGCCATTTCATCCAGTAGACCATAATTTCCACTCTTCTCCTAGTGAAGAATGAACAGCGGCAATTCTTGAAAGAGAAACGTTTCAACAGGGGATAACGACGAATAGTGGGAACAATAGAGTCTACCACGAAGTTGCCTTGGACAGATATCTCAAGATTCTCAAGATTCTCAGCCTTGATAACTGGAAGAGAGTCAGCAACAAAGCTTAGAGTGACCACCAGCTCCTTGAGAGAAGGAAACACTCTTTCTACTTCAGCTTCTCTTCGAGACCATCTCAAAACGAGCTTTGTTAACCGATGAAGATCAACCTTAAGAAGAGGATCAACGAAAGAAGACAATTCAAGCTCCCTGATCTGTTGAAGAAATGTCAAATCTTTTTCTTGCAGCTGTCTGATACCTTGTCTTCCATAATTGATGCCAGATGACAGTTCGACCCTGTGCAGCATGGGCGCGTTAAAATTGATTAGTCGTGGGAATTCATCCCCAAAGAGTATTTTCATCTCATACAAATTAGGAGCTTCAAAGCCTTCAGTTATCAAGTAGCCATCCTGTAATGCACAAAAGGTGAAACATGTTCCAGTGAATTTAACACTCTGAAGATCCGCCCCTCCATTACATGCAAGCACTTGAGTGTTTATCGTTTTGCCTTGCAATTTCACTGCGGCGCCCCATAGACAAAGCAAGTTGTTATTACAAGCTTCCAAGTTTATGCTGTTAATCATCTCATCGGAAAAGTCAACCAACACCAGTTCAACAACATTGCTCATCTGCAGCTCACCACCACCTTGCAGATCACATATTTTTAACCATAAATAATTAATGTTCTGAAATGACACCCTTCGTAGGTCAATTTGGCCGTCATTAAGTCTCACACTTCTAGAATCTTTGATGACCACTTCCGAAGAGTCGGGTAATGAGTTGATCAGCTCAAGAACTCTATTACTTTTGCTGCTAGAATATTCATCAAACACTGATCGTCCAGTCTGGGAAATACTAACGTGATTCATTGAATGTGAAAGTGCTTTACACATCTGTGAGATTAGTGCATCGTTCACTGAATCCATTCCAACAATATCGACAATGTTGATCATGGAATAGCTCTGGTTCAAATCATCCAAAGATACTGACATGGTCTCCTTGTTCTCATTTCCCGACAACTCAGTGCCAGGGCCAGTAGCATACTGAACCACCCCTTGAAGTGGAAAATCAACCAGGTTCAGAAAGGACTCCAAATCCACACGTTCAAGATGAATCATCACTTCGATAATGAGCTCCGTCGGGAGGTGCAAAAGACTTTTGGAACATTTTCCTGGTACTTTCAGCTGTTGCATTAGAGAGATTATGGTGTGAAATATGAAGCAAGGAAGAAAAGCAGCATGCTTCTTTTTTACTTTTACTGCCACTAAGAGTACAGTATGAGAGCATTTACGTTAATGCGGCATCGGTGCAGGACAGGGAGTTACCATTTTGCATATCCACTCTAGCTTTAAAACTAAGAATTCTGCTCGCAAACAATGTGTAAACCCTGAACTAAGGACTCTAAGTACATCAACACCAATATTGAAACTTGAAAGGAATGAATTGTTTGATTCCCCAGCTGGCTCGATGAAATTCGTGTGCAGCTTACGTCAGCCATGTCCTCTCCTATAGAAATAAACCTAACGGAGATCTCCCTCAACGCCTCATAATTTTTCTGGTGTTAAATTTTTATTGTTATAGAATTCGCGAAATTTCACAAAGAACAGACGCGTAAGCATTCTCGCTTCAGTCTCTTCATCTCGCTGCTAATCTATTGGATGATTCATTCAGAGAGCATAAAATTCCGCCTGCGATGATGAGTTATGCCAGATCATACAAAAAGACTGATCCGTGATCCGAGGGAATCCGGGCATTACACATAACCATTCCTGATTAGTTAGCGTTAATTCAGCATCTCAGAACCGAACGCGTCGCACTGTCTCATCGAGACCCTATCATTTCAACCATATTTTAAGGATTTGGATTATGTCAGTGACTAACAAGAGAAAATCACAGATATCAGAGAGTGGAGATGAGGACCGATTGATCAGACGCAAGAAACTAAAGCCTGGTCATTTTTGTCTTCTTGACGATGGTCTCGACATAAACCAAGATGAATCTGACGAGGATTATGTTGGAACTGGTAAGTCACTATAAGGAAAGCTTGCGCAGCATAGAGCGACAGAGGCACTGCCTTCTGTGGTACCCGATACAGAGGAACCACGGCTAGAGCCGAAAGTTCCACATCAAGATACCTCTGATGGATTCGAAGTACCTCCATCTCCCTCACCTTTGTCGCAAGAAGATGGAGTGGTAGTGGAATTGGATTCTGAGAAGGCAGTCAGTCCAACTTTCTGGACATGCTTTAACAGAGAAATAATTCCAGGGCAGCAGTGCTCTGACGGCAAGAGAGATTTACATGATTACCTTCTTCCAGCCAAAGGCTGTACTCACAAAGTGACATTGTCCAGTCTAGGATCCTCTCGAGGGAACTTGTCTCACCATTTACGAAAGATTCATGGTATTGAATTGACACGATATTCTTCAGCCACGTTAGGGGAACTGAAAAATGTTCTGCAAAGAGGAAAGCTTGCCAATTTGAGTACCCATGGGACTAGTAGTTCAAAAGATATCGGACATCAGCTACTGCTGGCTGCCAAAGAGAGCAAGAATCGAGAGATGATACGGCAGTTCTATCTCTCCTTGTTTACAAGCAATCATAGCTACAGAGTTGTTGAGAATGAGCATTTGAGAGAGTTTCTCAAACTACCAGACGCACCGAAAGCGATTGGCTGCATATCAAGAAAGACAGTTCCACGAAGATTTGATAATCTCCATGAAGTGTGTGAGAAAGACTTAAAAGCCAAGTTGGAAAAGCAAGATGCTGTATCAATATCCTGTGACTGTTGGACTTCACCCTCAATGAATCACGACCTATGTATAATTCTCCATTTCACTGACGACAATTACACCTACTCGGAGTATTTGCTCGAGTTTGTGAAGAGAACTGCCGACCATACAGGTGCAGCCTTAGGGACATCGTCTTTTCAAAGCGCTGCAAGACTACGGAATTGAAAAGAAACTACTCTCTATCAGCACTGATAGCGGCAGTAACAACTTTACTCTAGCAGATCAGATCCAAGGACGACTTACAGAGTATTATGAAGTTGAGAAAGAAAGTGAGACCATTAGCTACATTTCAGAACTTTCCAATGGAGTCATAACTTGTTGCCTGAGTCGATTGCAAATGACGAATTTTGATATTTTGAAGTATTGGCAATCACGTTCTTCAAGCTTTCCCCGACTGGCAAGATTAGCCAGAATGTTTTACTCCATACCATCTTCATCTGTGACAACAGAGAGATCGTTTAGTGTGGCAAGGTCCGTTATTGGTACACACCGTTATAACTTGTTGCCTGAGTCACTATCTACATTGATGTTCTTGAATACCAATGAGAGCATGGTAAAATCTTCGATCAATGATGGCAATTGGTTGTGAATCGTGATAGATCATGTATACATGCTATTGTATTATAATAAATACTAGATAGTATTTTTATGTCTTCGATGTATATATTGCCAATTTTCTTTTACTTCTGATAAGAGGTTTGATATTCATTTTACCACAGCGAGTGAGATGACGACTATTCTGAAAGCACCATAAATGCAATTTTATTTGAGAAAACATGTCAAAAACTGATTTCCATAATTCACTTAACGAAGTGCCTTCACAAACTTCACTCACTAGGTGCACTGTGCTGACGCAAGCTAACCCTAACGACTGCGGATCATCGAATCCGCCGGTCACGGATCTTTTCTGGACCCGTGCCCAACGCTGCAGACATGCCTCATACTCCTTGTTTTGTCTCTTTAAACGGGTGTTGGATCAGTCCTAAGATTTCAGTTGTTATCTCGCTATTTGCTGGGTTGTTTGTTTTCGTGGTGTGGTTCCAGCTTCTTTAGCACTTGATGCTCTCTCTTTATGGTATTTCATCACGGATTTCTCTCCAACTATGGAAGACCCACCGCCCAGACCGGATTCGGCATTTGTCCCTGGGAAGAGTGGCCCTTGTGATTTGGACCTTTTGTTCGTCCTCCACCCAAAGGGTGCTCTCCGGCAGCCCATATATCTGGTTTTGTGTCAAACCTAAAACACAACACAGCTGCCTGCCTAAACGTCGGCAATTCAAAAAAAGCTACTATAACATTCAATTATAGCTCAACTTCTTCACGCATATCCACTTTAACCAAGAGTATCGGACCTCGGTGTATCACCATCATGTCAGATCCATCTGAGAGGACGGTGAGTGAACTTGGCAGACACTCCAGTGGACTTTTGCTAACATTTCCGCAGAATAAGGAAGACACCAAACGTACACAAGAGCACTCCGTTGCTGATAAGAGCCCTGAGCAGAGAAATTCTGAAATAGCTCAAAGTCGTCGTGAATTATCGACGGATGGGTCTGCTGATCTCAAAGCAGCCAATAGAATTTTGAGCGAAACTGAATCAAGAATCAACAGACTTGAAGGCAAGTTATTAGCTGGCAATGAAAAGTTCAAATTTCTTGAGGAAAAGCTGTTAGCTAGTGAAAAAAGGTTTAAATCTCTTGATGAAAAGCTATCAGCTTGTGATGAGAAGGTTAAAGCTCTCGAGGCAAAAACGGAAAAAAGATGGGTCGACATCTTTCCAAATTATGTTATGGTACTTTTGACTTTGGGTATTGCTGTATTCACAGGGGTGCTGATGTGGTACCTGTCAAAAGATCCCACTGATAAGACATTGACCGGAACAGAAGAGGTAATCAATAATGGGTTCAAAACTTTCAATGATTTTCTGTCAATGTATTTGAGCATTGCCAAAGACAGAACAAGAGAGGGAACGACGGTCTTAGTTGGATCTTTAACACAAGTACAGAAGAGCCTCGAAGAGCTTCCACAATGTTCCAGTAACGAATGACCATGGCCGACCTTGGGCAGCTTTTTAATTGATCCTGAGCTTACTTTCTTGGTGCGTACCCCATAAATTTAGCTATGGCGATGCTGCAATGAATTGCCTCTCGGATGGGCGTTGAGGTTTTTTGATACGTATTCAAGTGTGCTAATACACTCAACCCTTTAATATATGTTCCAAATCGTGTGATATACTTCAAAAAGTCTGATATCTTCGTATCTTTCTATTATTGTGACTATCTACGATCCAAAAGCTGCAACGCATTCTTGCAGATAAAAACATGATCCTGGGAAGAATGGACAATCTGGTCACTGTATTCACGTTTAAAGTCCGGATCTGACACATGTCGCATATTGATCCAAATAAGAGGGAAATGGATTCCATCTCCTATTAGCGGTTAACCAGAGGTAGAATAAGTCACCTTTCGCAGTTCTTAACTTCTTCTATACAATGTACTCTCATTCCTCATTTCTCGTTCCCTTCGAACTTCCTTGTGACACAGTAAGTTGCAACAGTTTTAGTAACGGTGTTATATAATATATATACAGTATTGCAATTTGCTCAATATTGTACAGTATCTTAAGAATCGTGATGGTATTAGAATGTAGGGTGTCTGAAAATATATTTTCGGACCCCACATCAAATTTCAAATTTCATCGTACTTTGTTGCAGAATTCTTCTCATGCAGCCATGTCCTCATGCAACACAAAATTTGGGTGAATCAGGAACATGATGGTGATTATGAATTGCGAAAAGACTTCACGCTAACGGTATAGACTATAGTGCATAGTTATAGATCCATAAATGCCTGTCTATAGTTTCTATGGCTTCTACTTAAAGGGGTGCGCAAGTATCCAAAGAAGGGCTCCTCTTGAGAAGATGGCACTGCCCTTATACACCAATATATGCACTGCCCTTAAGGGGGGGATATCCCAAACATGGCTAAAAGAACTACCATTGGAGCTTCAGGTCCATCTGATGACCTTTCTGGACGTGGAATCTCTTGAGTGCTTTATCACCATATTGGACATAGACTTGGCTGGCATTGTACAGGATGTGTTGGAAAACGGTGTCGAGACAAAGCATGAAAGGCGAACGGTGACGCTGCGTCAATTTGATAATGGTGCAAACAATTCCATCATAAACATTGTCTATGTGGACGGAACGTGCATTTCTGATTTGAACAGGACGATCACGTTACACAAACCTTCACGATCAATCAACCATATCATCATCACATACTTCGACAATTCGGGTGAGTACGAAATTCAGGAGTCCACTTTTCTGGGGGAGTTCATTAGATCCATGAATCAGAGGACTAGCATATTGATAAAAGATTCGATATATGTGGGATTGAAACGCTTAGAATTTGATGTCTCAAGAATTTCCTTCAAAAATGTGAGAACACTGGAATTCGAAGACTGTACTGCTCAAGAGAAATCGCTAATGCGGTGCACAGATATTGACAAAATTCGGTTATGGAACTGTTCGGTGTTCATGGAAGACTCCATTGATTATGACTGCCGTTCAATTAATGACCTCATTGTGAACAAAAAACGGAAGTTGAGTTTAGAGAACAGGATAATCAATATTCCAAGGGTTGAGATTGGAACCCTGTCTGAAGCAAATGGAATTACCTTTAATGGCAAGCATCTTACTTTTTCCATGTGTGATTGTGATGACTCTCGTTCCCAGATAGTGGGTCTTTATGCTCCAAGACTTCATTCTTTGAAGATCAAAATTTCAGGATCATTACCAAAGATCAACAATATCTTTGTCCCAATGTTGAAAAAGGTAGAGATTGATCAGTATGAGATGCCACATCATATTTATGAATTTTCTGCATCAGAGTATTCCATGCTTGATTCCATAGAGAAACTGACAATATACTCGCGCACTGATCTGTTGTTCAGAGCAAACTTGAGCAACTTGAGAGAGCTTTATACGAATGTCAGCGAATCCCACCCAGATATAGAGCTAAGTTTTCCATTTTTGAGGTGCCTACAGCTAATTCTATTCAAAACAGAAATACCTGTGATCAGAGCCGATAACTTGGAGTGCTTCACCATTGAATGCTTCAATAGTGAATTTGAAGCCAACACGTTGACTCGAAGTTTCAAATTATACCCTAAGTTAACAAGGTTTTCATTCATCAACGTAGATTTGGGGGAATTCGACATTACAGATGCTCTAAGATCAATTGCAGATAGATTGGTATTTCTCCAGATTTGTAAAGTTGATTGCTTGAGTCATTTTAACAACAATGGAGTTCCTTTGTCATTGCCCAATTTGGCCTCTTTGATGATTGGCGATAAAGAGTCAAACGACTTCAATCTCACTATTCATGCCCCTAAGCTCTCATATTTAAGGATTATGATGGGAAAACACGAGCCAAATTTACACGTCCACGATTTCACGATGTTATCAAAGCTAGAGGTTTACGCCACTGATGTTTCAATTCATCTGAAGAATGTGCCTAATCTAAAGAGGTTTGTGTGTTTGCACAGGCTGAAGCTATTGGAAGCCGACGACCTACTAGCACTGGAGCTCTTGGAATACTCTGAAACTCCAGGTACAGGCCAAGTTGTGCAAGTGAAGAAAATGAATGCTGATGTCAAGCGTAACGTATTTAGAATGTTTGCTATGAAACCAAGGTGGCGTGAACAATTACGATTCTATGACTCTGATCACCATACATTTTGAGAGAAGCTTTGCTTTTGAAATATGTATGTACTATAATATGTATAGTTTATTATTGCCAAAATAGAGAAACTGTTTTTTGCTTTCAATGCTGATGACTAGGTATTCAGAACAACTCCCGTGATACCTCATTTAACATACAGCATATAACATGCTACATAGATAGAGATTGTATGGTTTGTAAGGTTCGATTAGTAAATCCTTTAGCCTTTTCTGATTGATCGTATATATAATATTATAGCATTGTCATTGTCAAGCAGGGTTTTTAGGGAGGGTTGCTTATATACCTTAGAGAGTGGGTTTTCATGGACACCTGACTGGTGGTATGGGCTGACGTATCCGTATGGTGTTGGCACCAGCTCGTGATACGGGCTGACGTAACCGTCTGGCCCTGACACTTCGATGTATATATTGCCAATTTTTTTTTACTTCTTATAAGAGGCTTGTCACTTGAAAGTTGAATCTTGAATCTTGATATTAGAGTTGGAAAGTAGTCCAAGAATTTGGGACATGACTCCCTCGTCCGGACTACGTGGTCTCAGCGTGCTAATGTCGATGGACTACCTGTGGACTATGTAGTCCACATCAAAGAACTACTTTGGACCACCTTGTGGACTCCTTCGTCCGGACTACTTTCCATTTCTACTTGATATACATTTTACCACAGCGATAGTGAGATGACGACTATTCTGAAAGCACCATAAATGCAATTTTATTTGAGAAAACATGTCAAAAACTGACTTCCATAATTCACTTAACGAAGTGTCTTCACAAACTTCACTCACTAGGTGCACCGTGCTGACGCAAGCTAACCCTAACTACCACGGATCATCGAATCCGCGGGTCACGGACCTTTTCTGGACCCCACATTTGGAACAATAGGCAATAAGACTTGTGTCAATAGGTGACAAACTACATTGAATGTCAATAATAGAGAGGGCTCCTCTTCCTTGCCCTGGCCGGGACTTGATAGGATTTTGACGCGCTTGATGTGATATCCGAAAAGGAAAATGAGATAACTATAGTTATTATAGAAACCCCATTTCAATGTAACTACTTGGTAAGTAATTTCAGGCTTCAACCTGTAAGTAAGCATCTTCAATATATGTATAATGTTTGGAATAAGATCTGAGGGTCACACTCTTGTTCGATTCGCAACCATCCTACTTTATATCAATAATGAGTTGCAAAGAGCCTAAGAGGAAAAAAGCCTAACACCAGAATCTGAGTTTAGACAAATTTGATCTGGGATGTTGAGGGCAACACCTACGCAGATAGTACAATATACATCTGCGACCAGGGAAACCATTTCCGGCCATTGACCGTCGGAATTAGTTGAGCATTCGCGAAACATTGAGCATCTTGGACCGCATGAGAAACAGAACTTCAACAACAGAAAGTGACGCTGACAGCCTTATCCTGAGTTCTTTGAAGGCATCTTGGTCCTTATATTGTGATATATCTACACTGAACTTTCGGAGATCCGGCTCACATACTATAAAACAGCACACTGCATCACAATGTCCGACACTGAAGAAACCAAAGTGTCTGCTCCATCGCAATTCCTCTCTGAGATAACAAGATCTAAGGTGATTGTTAAGCTATATTCTGGTGAGGAGTATCACGGTATGTTGTATCCATTCTTGTTTCTCCTCCCACTGAGTCTCAGTGTCCTTAAAGATTTATGGGATGCAGCCAACGATCGCTATACTAACCCAATCAAGGAACTCTTGACAGCATTGATGGCTATATGAATGTTGCCCTCGAAGAGGCTGAGGAATATGTCGGTGGAAGAATAACAAGAAAGTACGGTGATGTGTTCATCCGTGCCAATAACGGTGAGTGTTGTCCCCTTCCACTATAATGTATCCATTCAGACTAACAGTACCATAGTTCTCTATATTTCCCAGGAATGAATATCCATAATCAATTGTACAATAGAAATGAGCTCTCTTGTAGCAATAGAAATAACCCGACACCACACACCCGTACTGGCACTTATTAAACAGTTTGTTCTATACTACCACTGACCTTCCAGAATTACCACATTCGGAAGTCAACCTTTCTCGGCATATCTGTCACATCGCCACCCACTCGCCGCTTATGCTCTGCCAATTGGAACCGCTCGCGAACCCCCTGGCGAGGAAAAAAGTGTTGGAAGGTTGGAAGAGAACACCTTGAAAGAAGAGAAAGAATACGTAAACAACAGCAATGTCCTTCATCATCAGACGCCAATTGTCTACTTTGATCCCACCAAAGATTGCTTCTGCTAAGGTGAGTGACCCGTGGAGGCGGATCTGGAGTGTATTGGGTGTGCTGGGGTATAGGAGTAATATTAACTGGGGCAAACGAAGGAGGCAGAGTACGTCAGAAGACTATGAAGAGTCAAGACAACAGACACACTACAGATTGACGAAAAGTAACGTAACAGAGTGATTGCACAAGAAGAAATGACCTGGAGGGGAGATCTAGGATTGCCGAAATCAAAAGTCAACAAACAACAATGGAGAGAACTTTGACCTTCAAGCACACCAAAACACCCCCATTTAGACAAATAACCTCGTACTAACAATATCTGATAGAACATCGGTTCCAACCCAGCTGCTAAGAGATTGGCCTCTGTCGTTGAGTTCTACAAGACCTTGCCACAAGGTCCAGCCCCGGCCATCAAGCCTTCTGGTTTGGTTGGTCGTTACAAGGCCAAGTTCTTTGATGGTGACAACGCCACTGGTAAGCCATTGTTGCACTTGGCTGGTTTCGTTTTGGTGTTTGGTTACTCCTTGGAGTACTACTTCCACTTGCGTCACCACAAGAACGGTGCCGAGCACCATTAAGCACATACAACTAGAGAATGATACAGATTTGATATTCAGCAGTCATCTTTCTTTTGCTTGACGTATGATCTTTTGATGAGATGTGTGGTATGACTACAAAGTACGGTCTATTTGGAGATTTAAAAAGAACATGAGAAATAAAGGATACTTTTAATCCACGTTTATGACAGATTATATATATGTATATTCAATTGTAGTCTTCTAGTTCCTTCCCCAATCTGGCGATCTTTATGTCTTGTGGAGTATCATCCTTGATGATGTTCAGCATCTGCGAAACCTCTGGGACTTTCCATCTAGTTTTCCCATGCAGTTCACCAAACCCAAGTTCAAACTCATTTAGCGATTGCCAGTCTTGCCAATTCGTAGCATCAGCGATTTTTAAGCCCTTGGAGCCTTCCGTCTCACGCTTTATAACACCATTGGAATAATCATTCATTATTGCTGCTGAAACGGTGTTAGAATCGACCAATGTGTTCACAATAGGACCCTTCTTCGAATTCTTAATCCATCCAGTTGTATAAAACCCTGGAATCACTTCATAAGCGTCATTCAGGACTCTGGAATCCTGATTCATGATTATACCTCTCTTTCCATCAAACTTGATCCCAACTTCATCTAACCCAGCAATAGGTGTACCTCTGAACCCTAAACTTGTGATGACTAGGTCTGCCTTAAAGCTTTTAAAAGTGTTTGGAATCGGCTGTATCTTGACAGGAGATTCTGGAGAGTCCTGACATAGTCTATTCTTCTGGAACACAATCTCAGAAACCAAGCTGAGATCAGAAGAATGTGGCTTGATCTCCACTGGTGATAGCAAATAGTCTAACTTCCAAAACTTTGTGAATTCATCAGGGATAACGTACTTGGTCTTGCCCTTTCTCTCTCCAGCTGGCTTTGCATATTCCAATATGGTCTCGAATTTTCTCTTGAGGATTCTCTCCAACTTGTTCTTGATAGGTATCAAGATCTCAAACACTTCATCGTCAAGTCCCATGAACTTGACACCATATTGCTCTAATTGTAGCAACTCTCTAATCTCCTTCGTAGTAAAGGCGCTCTCAACCACGCCACGTCTGGCCACGATTCTAACATTCTTCACTGTGCTCTTCTTCAACAGTTTTATGGCATGTTGAGTCATATCAGTCACTTCCAACTCCTCCACAGGCATCAATAGCAGCCTTGCAATATCCATAGCGACATTACCATTACCAATGATCACCACATCTTGTACTCTATCCAGCGGCGGGATGAACTTCTCAGTTGTAGGATTGCCATTATACCAGCCGACAAACTCATGTGCATTGATGACACCAGGTAGCTTTTCGCCTTTCACACCCAGTTTATTCCCTTCAGAACAGCCGTATGCAAACACAACACCGTTGAACCTTTCATGAAGCTCTGGTATGGAAACATCTTTCCCGACTTGAGTGTTGCCGTAGAAGGTAAACCTTTTGTTCTTTGCAGCTTCCGTGAAGGTTTCCTCACAGTTCTTCACCTCTGGGTGGTCAGGAGCGACACCGTACCTCGATAGTCCGAAGGGAGTAGGCAGTTGCTCAAACATCGTGACATTGACGTTTGGTCTCTTTAGGAGATCGTGAGCCGTGTAGAACCCTGAGGGTCCAGATCCAACGATGGCGACATTCAGCGTTGATTGTAGACGGTGGAGCGTGGCTCCTGTGAGTGGGACTTTCGGTCTGAGCATCATTGCCTTTTGGCTGTTCAATGTTGTTCTGTCTCAATTATTGAAGTTGTGAAGTTGACGGGTTTTACACTGAGAAATGTCCGTTCTCGGTGTAAGCATGACACATAGAAGAGATCCGTGGTCTAGGGCCGATTCTACTAGTAAACACTGTCAATGGCGTCGAAGACCTAGAATGACATACAAAGAGACCCTGTTTAGTTTTTTTTTATCTAGAGTAAAAACCCGCCATCTATCATCCGTAGAAGTTCGGACATCTCGTCTCATTATGAACATTGGAACACTTTACGCTGCAAACCCTCGAGAAGCACCTTACACAGCTCCCAGGAGCGTTGTCACCACAAATGGAGCATAGTTTCTTATTCGGTACCATCATCATTGTGTTCTTTTTGCGGCTCACTTTGTTGAAGATGATGGTGGCGTTTCTCTCATCTTCGTCCAGGTAATTGGCCAAACCTCTTCTCGAAGACAGTGTCTTCCTGACCTGGTGCATGGCACTCTGCTTCTGCTTCAGTCTAGGGTTAGTTGGTGCCCTATGTGGGAACCGTGGGTAGTCAAACTTGATGCCCAACTTGGGTAAATCAATACGGGCATTCTCGTTGTAGTTCTCCGTATCTAGTTCATTAAACCTCTTGATCGAGTTCTTCTCCTCTACGAGGTCTTCCGTGAGTGCTGTACCATGGAGATGTGACTCAATATTGGCCAAGTTATACGATCCAGCGGCAAGACGTTTCCGTGGTTTGTTGTCCTGTGTCGCTCTCTGCTTGGCCCTCGACGGCAGGTTTACGGACGACGTGAAGTAGACGTCTCTGTTATACGTGTTTGGTGAGATTTCTTCGACGAAGGACATATATTGCCTTTACAACTCCCACGACTTCTTCTTTTCTGTTTTTGGAAGTTGATGTTGTTCTAGTTGTTTATCCTGATGTTTTCTCTCGAATTTGGTGTCTCATTCACTACGGTATGGGGACATTATCAAAGCCTTAGAATTTATTTAGGAAACAATAGCACGGGCAGCGTCTCTGGACTTCTGGATCAGAAGATTGTCAGCTAGAACAAGCGCAGCCATTGCCTCGACAATTGGAATGGCTCTTGGAGTGACATTTGGATCGTGTCTTCCCCTGGCTGCGAGCACACCTTTCTTACCGTCATATGTGGCAGTGGCCTGCTCCTTAGAAATAGTGGCAACGGACTTGAATGCAACAGAGAAGTAGATGTGCTCACCATTGGTGATACCACCTTGGATACCTCCGGAATTGTTTGTCTTTGTTCTCAATCTCTGGGCCTCTTCGTCGTAGTAAAAGGCATCGTTATGCTTGGAACCTGGGATCTCAACACCGCTGAAACCGGAACCAATCTCAAAACCCTTCGTAGCCGGTAAGGAAAGCATAGCGTGTGCCAACTGAGCCTCGAGCTTATCGAAAACAGGTTCACCAAGACCAATAGGAACATTGCGAATAACACATGTGACAACACCACCGATGGAATCCTTAGAGTCCCTAGCATTTTCTACAGTCTTGGTCATGGCATCAGCCACGGAGTCGTCAGGACAACGGATAGGACCAGCAGCATCGACTTGCTCTCTAGTCACAGTGTTCAACAGTTCAAGGAATTTAGGATCATCTCTGTTCATCTTCACAGAACCAACTTGGGAGACAAATGCGACAATCTCAACGTTATTAGCCTTTGCCAAAAACTTCTCTGCAATAGCACCAGCAGCGACTCTACCAATGGTCTCCCTGGCAGAGGAACGACCACCACCAGAGGCGGCCTTGACACCGTACTTGCTCAAGTAGGTGTAATCAGCATGGGAAGGTCTTGGGTACAAATCCGTCTCAGAGTAATCGTGAGGTCTGTGGTCCTCGTTGGCAACAAGCATACCAATAGGTGTCCCAAGTGTCTTCCCCTTCTCTGTACCACTCTGAATAAAGATTCTATCCTTCTCGTTTCTAGGAGTTGTGAGCCTGGATTGGCCAGGTCTTCTTCTAGTGAGCTGTGGTTGAATATCATCCTCTGTGAGCTCCATGCCCGGTGGTACACCGTCCACAATGCAACCGACAGACTTGCAGTGGGACTCGCCGTAGGTAGTAACTCTGAACAACGTACCGAACGTGGACATCTTTGGTTTTTTAGTGGTTTACAGTGTTACGCTGAAGTTTTTAGTCTCTTCTTAAAAGCTCTCGACAGTGTTTGACTCATTGAGTGTGGCGCGTAACAGTGACAAATCTCCCACCGCCTTGGCCTCTTTTGGTGGGCTCGTTCTACTAGCGATGATAATAAAATGTGAAACAGATTAAGTTATAGAACGCAATGTGTTAACTGTTGAAGGCCGAAGGAATAGAATAGGGATTCCGAATGAGATCACTCTTACTTTCCAGTAACGCAGAACTCGCTTTTTGGCCAGATGCTATTTCTCTATTCTTTCTACCAAGAATTCATCCATATGTAAATCTTTTTTTTTCCTTTTTTATACATTTATTATTATTATGTTTGCTTTCTTTCTTTTCTTATATATAAATTTTATATATTTACTCCTATGTATTTTATACTGTATCACTCAATATACCTGATTGACCATCATACGGTTCTTCGCATATCGCCCGTTCATTCCACTCCTCCTCCCAACCAAAACTACCTCCTTCCACTTCAACCTGCAGGTTGGCTATCTCCGCCTCGTTTTGGTTCATGTCAGAGAGCTAGAAAGTGAGCATCATACTACCAACGGACTGCCCTGACCCTATTACATCCCACACCAGTTCGTTCATAGTAGACCAATCGTAGACCGGGTTCACCGACTCACTCGAACCATATGGGTGACAGTACTGACCTTTGAAGCTCCCACCGTTCACAAACCACTCATCGTTAAAGTCATTGTTATAAGGATCAACATCCCTCTTGGTCACGTTCTCGTGTCCGCGTAGGCCCACAAAAACTTGACTAGCCGTGGTACCATGCTTTACGTAGGCCCTAAAACCCTCCGGGTGATCATAATAGCTTGTAGAGGTTAAGCCGTAAACTGCCTGACCGTCAGTGTAGTAACTAGCGTTCCCAATAGAAGACAATGACGTTTCCAGACCGAATCCTCTGTAGTATGCGTGCCAATGCGTCAAGTTTCTGTAGTGGTTGGAATCTCGCTTCCCATTTGTAACACCCTCACCATTCGGTCCTGTAACTGCTATCACGCCACCATCAGCTGCTTCGACAGAGCCTGCAGTCAATAGCACAGTTTCCAAAGCAGCTGCAACACAGCTAATGCTGGAACAGCTCCGAAACCTGGTATGGCAGCAATAATTGCGCAGCCAGATACGTACATGAAGACTCCACCAGCTAGCTCCGAAATTGATCATAACCAGCCCTATTCAACCTAATACTGCCCGTCCTTCACGCTTGTTCAGAATGTTACTAGCAATGTCGATGGCGTCGACGTGAGCTAACGCTTCGTCTAAAGATATCTCAGTCAACATATGAAAATGCTTTAAGTAGGCAGGTGATGATGACTATGGCAAGCAAGGTTCCGGTCGTGATAAGTGAGATTGTGATGATAATTCTAGTTGCCTTGGGTTCTAGTTGCATCCACTTTCTGTTTTCTTCTTTTTTACGTCTTTCAATAAAGCTCAACCGAATTCAGGGGAGGGAGTACCCTTTTTATAGTCACTAGATTTAATACATTCATGTGACGTCATCACTGCATCACGTTCTTTAGCACCGTCCTTCAGCATACCTATCTACAATGGTACACATCTTCCAACACAGACATTTTTGAAACCTCCTACTCATAGACTTTTTGCTTTATAGTGAATGCCGAATTGTACTCATTGTTGGTGTTCTCATAAGCCAACTCATTAATGTCATGAATCCTAAAAATGTAGGTCACAAGGAACATAGTGTACCTTCTTCTCATGGCCTGCAATCAAATTATAATGGCATGAGTACCAGTCCACAGGGAGGTGGGAAGGGAGTGATTTTTCGAATAATGTAGATAAGGTCCGGATAAAAAGGCTATGAGATGCAAAAAGAATGGTGAAATATGAAAACACATACTGTTTCAAACAGAATAGTTAGATTCCCGACGATGTCAGGGATGGGCACAAATAACATTACTGTGGATTCGTAATCCTCAGACCTAAGTCACTTCAACGTAAAGCAGACTTCAAGATTATACCGTCAGTGCAGTGTCTGACATTGCACCAAGACCTTCTTGATCTCAAAGTTGCACGGATCAAGGTCCAATCTCAGCCGGCATCTGAAGTTTCATGGAATTGACGCACTCTACAGAAAAGATCAAATCAATCAATTACAAGAGGCCATAAAGAGAGGGAAGCGCTCGAATCAACTGCTGAAGAGAAGCAGGGAAGAAGACTCCAAAGATATAACGCAGCAATCGGTTACTGTATCAAAAGAAACCCATGAGAAGGAAATAATACGTAAGTTCTTCAAGTACCTTGTCGAAACGAATCTGGGCTTCAGAGCCGTCGAGAAAAAGAGTTTTAGAAGGCTTCTGACACTTCTGGACGTACCGAAGGCGATCACGACCATGTCAAAGTAACCTATTCCAATGAAGCTGGAGGATCTTTGTGAAGCAGCCAAGAAGGAGCTCGTTGGGAACTTGAGAGCGCAAGATGCTGTATCCTCGTCCATCGACTGTCGGACGAGTCCATGTCAAAGGCAATTTCTCAATGTTATTGTACACGCTGCGGATGAAGCTTTCAAGAACTACGAACATTAACTGGACTTCCTGTCAATAGGGTCTGATCATACTGGAAAAGAATTGGGCCGTACTCTCTTCAAAGTCTTGCAGCGATTTCAAATCGCCAAGAAGCTGTTGCCGATGAGTACAGACAGTGGGTCAAACAATTTGACGTTAACGGATAACATTCCAGAGCAACCGAAGAAGTTCTTTGAGGTCGAAAAAGAGAATAATTCAGTAAGATTTGCCTCTGAATTGCTTGAAGGTCAAAGATCCTTGATGAGGTGTTGTGTACACTCTACGAATACTATTGTGAAAGCACTTCTGGATGCTGTACGAACTGCAGATCTGCAATGTGAGTTGCTCGACTCAGATGAAACAGACAATTCCAATTACGACGTTGATCGTGAGGGTTTCCTGGTCCTGGAGCGTGAGAGTCAAATTGTTCCTGCATCGGTCAGCTCTGCCATTGCTGCCATTCGTTAATTGTTTGAAAATACTAAAATACTCCCCTAATGTGAGAGATTCATTTGACAGTGAATCTGAGTCAGGACGGAAGAGATACTTGATTTCCCTCAATGTAGCAACACGTTGGTCCTCTACATACAACACGCTTGAGTTTGCTGTGAAGTATAAGCGTGTTCCCGGCGCGATAGGTGTGATACCAATGGTGTCGTTGGCGACCTCGATAACCAAGAGAGCGTCAGTGGTGTTACCAATGATATCATCATGACCCGTCAAGAACGTTGACACATCACTGTAGTTTGCGCTTAGCAGAGGTGAAACGTAGGCATATGTCTCATTCGCCAATGTGAATGACATTAAGATACCTGTACCCTTGCTGTCGCGTTTATTCATTCTAGTCAGTGGTTCAGGGAAGATTTCCAGTGCATGCACTCCTCCAAGTAAGACAATCTGGCCTAGTTTATCTCGCTTCCACCAACCCTGTATAGTACCTAGCGCACTGACAGTGACTAGCCATGCGAATATAAGCTACCCCATGTCAGGGCCAGACAGTTACGTCAGCCCGTATAGCTGATGCCAACACCATACAGATACGTCAGCCCATACCACGAGTCAGGTGTCCATAGACACCCAATGCCTAAGGTATATAAGCAACCCTAGAAACCCTGCTTGACAGTACCTATGCTATAATATACAATCAATCGGAAAAGGCTAAAGGATTTACTAATCGAATATTACAAAGATGATCAAAGGACTATTTTGGACTATCTTGTGGACTCCTTCGTCCCGACTACTTTCCAACTCTAGTTCAGACGTATCCGCCACGGATCGGATATGAGATTGTCCACCAGTCTATACGATCCATGCCCACCCCTATTTGAGAAACAACACTCTGTTCACAGATATGTACTTGACTGCCCTTGGAAGTAATTAGACCTGAATCTGTGATAGTCTATCATATCCATCTCTGATCTAGGACAAAGTGATCCAATCTCGGATACTGTGCAAGCGTCGGAATCAATGACGAATCATCAAAGTGAACATTGCGTGTGTAATAGATCCGCAAATGGAGTAATTTGCTTGCTCTTAACTTCGGTGCCCTATCAGCTCCTGCTGCGAGATAGATCCACAGAGTTCTTAACATCGGGAAATCATTCGGAATATCTTTAATGTTATCTTTGAGATAGATGATTAGTTTTTCAAGTTTCGCAAATCGTAGATGGTATAGATGCACTGTAACGAAGCATAGTTTCAGCAATCGCATATCTGAAAGAAACAGCCAGTCTTTAGGTTCAATTGAATCATTGATCAATAGTGCTCTCCCTTCCTTGATAGTTACGCTAATCAACAATGGGGCATAAAGCCTCTTTATCGATGGAATACTTCCAGTGCATAGAATATCCAACGATCTCAACCTTGGTGCTCGAATATTGCTAATGATCTTTTTCTGTTCACCTTGTGCCATCAATAGGTTGAGGTAAAATCCTTCAAAGTTCAGCTCCTCCACGCCTCGCACCTGTTCAACATCGAGCCATAGCACATCTATATGTTTCGCTCTCAAGACCATATCCTCATCAAACAATCCAGGTGTACGTATTTGGCCCAACTTGATAAACTGGGGACGACCCCATGTGAAATCTATCATTTCTAACAAATCTCTGGTGCAGTCCACCAGAGAAAGTCTTTCAACTGCATGAACCTCCAAAAAGGTAGCACCTGGTTTGATAAGACTGCAATTCTCCAATTCGAGGAAGTTCAGATGCTTGAGCTTTAGTCTGAATGGATCAATCTTAACATCTCGGACAATAACCCCAGCACAATCAGATATTGTAACCATCGTATGAAGAGACGAATTATTCAGGAACTTCGCCAACTGCTGTGTTACATCTTGATGTTGGTCTCGCGAGGTAATTTTCAGCCCTGATATATAGACATGATTGATGGAATGTGACAGAAAATCTAAGGCCTTATCCATATTGAGGGACTCGAATGACGATATGTATACCATGTTTATCATGGAATAATTGGTTTTAAGGTGAGCCAACTCCTGAAGTACCTTTATCCTACCAGGTTGTCTGCATGTCGCACCATCCACAACATATTGCACCACACCAGAGAGGTCGACATCCATTACTCTAACAAGTCTTTCGAGAGATTCCCCATCCATATGGGACATCACTTTGATCTGTATCTCCATGGGGAGGTCTGTGAACTTGGGTGGATACTTCCTAGTTAGATTGATCTTTTCATGATAAAGTAATCTCGGTGCTGAGAGTTGGTCCAAGTATTGCAATTTCGAGTTACTAAGTGGCTTTCTAATAGAAAGCTGGATTCTAATGCGTCCTTTTTGAGACAAGGCCATGATAAGAACTGAAATAATATAGAAGTATTTGAAGCATTGGGAGGATTCAGGATGTATATATCTTGGTATTAAGTTTATGCGAAGTATACAGCCGTTTTGAGTTGTTATGAGTGTAAAGCCTCTGTACTCGGTAGCCGTCCTGAGAAAGTGAGAAAATACTCTCAATTCAAATTTCTCTCATGAACAGAGGCAAGAAGCGAAATACATTTTCCTTCTTGTCCTGTCATATGGACTGTTTTGCTGTTGTTCCTGTTGTCATCGTTTCTGTGGCAGCGGTAGGATGTGCTGTTAGACATAGCTTTGTAGCATTGAAGTCCATATAGTATATGACAGATCGGAATATGAAGGATGAAGCATTAGTCTAAACCTCTAAAGACTTCTAAAGCGCAATCTGGATGGATGTCCAGATGCTAGATCCTATGAGAGGACAACATTCAATGTCCCGTGCTCCTAATCATTGCGCCCTGACCCGAGTGGCCTTTGTGTCTATGTCCGTCTCTGCATCTGTCTCTGTGTCACTTGCTTCTCACAAAATAATTATAATTAATCCAAAAGCTCTGTTTTCTCTGACAATCATGGGTGTCCCATAATCTCGATCTCATAATGTCTTGCAAGAAAGAAACCACATCTGGTAGACAGATTGTCTCAGCCACAGATCCAGAGGTTGCCTCACATGCAGTGGATGATCCAAACGCTATCCAGGATGCATTCGGTGATGGACACGCTGCCCAAGAGGTGGTGGGTGATCCAGATGGGGTTGTTCAAGAGGTACTTGGCGATCCAGACGTTGTCCAAGAGGCACAGGTAGTTCATCCAGACCGTGTTGGTCAAGAGGTACGGGAAGATCCAGAAGCTGTCCCACGACCGCAGGCCGTTGGGGTGCCAGAAGAACGTGATCTCTCATTGGAAGCCCTTGTGTTCATGGCTACAGTGGTATTTACCTATATTGCAACAGCAATGTCATATCCATTTGAGAGCTTAAGATTCAAGTACAGATTCGGGGTATGGATAGCGGTGTTTGTTGGCTTGTGGCTGATGCTGATAATCTGGTGGAAAAGGAACAATGGTGATAGAAATTTACTGAGCAGAGCCTTGAGGCAAATAAGAGGCACAGGTGGGTTCTGACTGGGATCAGCTAATTTGAAGCCCATGAGTACGTGAACAAGTAATAAAAGGAATTGCTATTTCTACAGGCTGAAGGACCTACCGTAGCTTTGTGTCGCAGAAATTAAATCTAATGTACAAGAGCGCGTCCCTTTCCACTCCTGCATAGTAGTAAAGAGATCCACGCCCATGCCGATACGCTTCATTCGTAAGTTCAATAAAATCAGCGCACTGTGAATTCTGTTCACCCAAGCGCTGGGATTTGATTTTATCTAAAAGGTGAATTTTCGTTCTTGATGTTGAAACTCTTAGGGATGAGATCGAATAACCCCTACGCTTATTCGATATTCGAATAGAATACTCAATCGAATAATTACTTTTTTGGCCATTTTATAGTGTATAGAGTGACAAAATCTGAATCTATAAGCAATATATATGGTACAAATGGATATCATCTTTCCAATGGTACCATGTGCGGCACCATAGCTCATAATAAGCTGTCTTGAATGCATCATGCTTGAACATTTCTGCGTTTCAAAGAGAACCAGATATGCAGATAACATCAAGCACCATCCAGTGCTCTTGAAAAGATAGTCGGAAGCGGGTCTTCAGGTTCTTCGGTGTTAAAAGGAATATCAGAGTCTTGTAAGTGTGTAGTCACTCAAAGTTCTTTGGGAATGCTAACATTTTCCAACGTAAGACGATTATATGCTGAGCAAACCAATCTCTCTAAAGTGAGGGTTGATAATTTGTGTCGATGGTGTCCAATCATATGGCAGGCTAATGGTCGTTGTTTGAACTTGTGCACTTTTCGTACTTCCTCATATGTTCTGTCATATAAGAAAATGTGACGCGTTCCAGTTTGACGCGTCACGCACGTGATCACATAGAGCCAGAATTGATTAAAAAGATATCATAACTAGAAAGACATAATTTCATCAGTTAAATAGGTAGTATCTAATATCTACGTACTGATCAATGCCTATAATATAAAGGGAAGTCCTTTTTCCCGAAAATAATTATAATGTAAGCACTTTCAAGCGAATATTCGAAATTATTCGAGAGAGGCCCTTGATCAAATTGTCTAACTATATAATGATACTTATTTTTCTTCCAAAGGCCTTGAAATATCAAAAATGATCATGAAATGCCTGAAGGAATCGATTAATGCTACTTTTAGTTTCATACCTTGACTGGAAAATAAGATACACATCATTATAACTTTCGAATAAAACCAGGGGGTCTGGCCACGTATTCGATTCGATCTCATCTCTACTTATATACCTTAGGTAATGGGTGTTCATGGGCACCTGACTCGTGGTATGGGCTGACGTATCTGTGTGGTGTTGGCACCAGCTCGTGATACGGGCTGACGTAACCGTCTGGCCCTGACATATATATATCGATTTCACCTTCTAATACCTTCTATATGAGATGGAACTCTAGAAAGAGTATTTATTGCAGTTAATCGTCGAATATTGATTCGATTGTCGAGGTTGATGATGGAATCAGGGTCTAATATGTGAGGAAGAGCTTCAGTAAAATCGCGTTACACATAGATTACAACGAACAATCCATTTTACATCGAAAATGTAGATACTGAATTGTTTATGGTTCAAATTGTTTATGGTTCAATAACCAGGTCCCTTGGCTTCTTTGATTGGTTGCACATTACTACATAGACTACGATGTTTGATTGCAGAATTTTAAGATACTAATATAAAGGCACTGAGAGATGTAAATTCAACAAATTCGGGAAGATTGATAATCCGTGGGATGCTCATACTTCAGTAGAGATGAGATACAACACGTTGTACACATACATCTAGTTGATTGTCTTTGAATCAGTGAGACTTGAATCTGTGGTATTCCATCATATTCGTCTCTGATCCAGTTCAAAGTGGTCCAATCTCGGATATTGCGCAAGAGTTGGAATCAACGATGAAGCATCAAACTGAACACTTCGTGTGTAATAGATCCGCAAATGGAGTAATTTGTCAGCTATTATCTTCGGTGCCCTATCAGCTCCTGCTGCTAAATTGATCCACAGAGTTTTCAACACAGGGAAATCGTTGGGAACATCTCTGATGTTGTCGTCGATATACATAATTAGCTTCTCAAGCTTCGCAAATCGTAGGTGATATAGATGCACGGTGACGAAGCATAGTTTTAACAATCGTATATCTGAAAGAAATAGCCATTCTGTCGGTTCAATTGAATCATTCATTAATTGTGCTAAGCCTTCTTTGAGGATTACCTTGGACAACTTTGGAGCATACAGCTTCTTTATTGACGGAATACTTTCAGTGCATATAATATCCAACAATCTCAGTCTTGGTGCTCGAATATTGCAAATGATCTTTTTCTCTTCACCTTGGGCCATCATTAAGCTCAGGTTGGATCCTTCAAAGTTCAACTCCTCCACACCTCTCAGTTGTCCAACATTGAGCCATTGCACATCTATGTGTTTCGATCTCAAAATCATATCTTCATCAAACAGTCCAGATGTATTAGTTTGGGCCAAATTGATAAACTTAGGACGACCCCATGTGAAATCTATCATTCCTAATAAATCGCTGGTGCAGTCCACCAGAGAAAGTCTTGCAACTGCTTGAAGTTCCAAAAAGGTGGCACCTGGTTTAACAAGACAGCAATTCTCCAATTCCAGGAACCTCAGGTTCTTGAACTTGAGTCTGGATGGATCAATTTTAACGTCTTGGACGATAACGCTCGTACAATCACATATCGTAACCATCGTATGGAGAGACGAATTATTCAGAAACTTCGCCAACTTCTGTTTTAAATCTTGCTGCTCGTCTCCAGGGGTAATTTTCAGCCCTGTTATGTACACATGATTGATGGAGTGTGACAGAAAACCCAAGGCTTCATCCTCATTAAGAGACTCGAATGACGATATGTATACCAAATTTATCATGGAATGATTGTTTCTGAGGTGAGCCAGCTCTCGAAGCATCTTTGCCCTACCAGGTTCTGTACCAGTCGCGCCATCCACAACGTATTGCACCACTCCAGAGAGGTCAATGTCCATTACTTTAACAAGTCTTTCCAGAGATTCACCATCCATACAGGACATCACTTTGATCTGTATCTCCATGGGGAGGTCTGTGAACTTGGGTGGAGGCTTCCTGGTTAGATTGAACTTTTCATGATAGAGTAATCTCGGCGCTGACAGCTGGTCCAAGTATTGCAACTTCGAGTTACTAAGTGGCTTTCTAAGAGAGAGCTTAATTATAATGCGTCCCTTTTGGGATAAAGCCATGGTGGTAAGTAAAATGGAAATATAGAAGTATTTGAGATATTAGAGGGTCACAGGATGTAGATATCTTGGTATTATGGTATTATGGTATTTGAAGTATACAGCCGTTATGAGTTGTTTTAATTGAAAGGTCTCTGTCCTTAGTAGCCATCCTGAGAAAGTGAGAAAATATTCTTAATTCAAATTTATCTCAGAACAAAGGCAACAATCGAATTAACATTTCCTGCATCTCTTACCGTTTGAGCTGTTTTGTTGTTGTCGTAATCGTTTTTGTGATGACGGTGGGATGTGTCATCAGACTAAACTTTTTAGCACTTAATTACATATTATATATGAATAGGTGAGTTCTGACGGATGATGCATTACTCGCCTCTAGATGCTTCCGAATCTTAATCTGATTGAATATCCAAATGCTGGATCCTGAGAGGACAACACTGAATGTCCAGTGCTCTTGATCATTGCGCCCTCGCCGATTTTGTGTTTCTGTTTGTGTTTGTGTCTGTTTTTGTGTCCGTCTGTTTTTGTGTCACTTGCTTTTCATTGAATAAAATGATAAATCCTAAGGCTTAGTCTTATCTAGCAATGATGAGGGTCTCATAATCTCGAGCTCTTAATGTCTTGCAAGAAAGAAGCCACATCTGGTGGACAGGTTGTCTCTGCCACAGATCCAGATGTTACCTCACACGTAGTGATTGATCCAGGCAGTGCAGTCCATGGGGTGCCCCGTCATCCAGACATTGAGCAACAGGAAAGTGCTGTGCAAGAAGCACCTAGTGATTCAGATGGCGATGTGCAAGAATTATCTGGAGATCAAGGCCGTGTTGCTGAGGAACTATTGGGCGGTCCAAATGCCGTCCAAGAGTTACAGGTAGTTGATCCAGACGATGTTATTCAAGAGGTACTTGAAGATCCAGAAGTTAGCCCACAGCCGCCGGCAGTTGCGGAGCCAGAAGAACATGACCTTTCATTAGAAGTCCTTGTCTTCATGGCTACAGTGGTATTTATCTATATGGCAACGGCAATTTCATACCCATTTGAGAACCTAAGGTTCAAGTACAGATTTGGGGTATGGGCAGCGGTGTTTATTGGTTTATGGCTGCTGCTGATAATCTGGTGGAAAAAGAACAATGGTGATAGAAATTTGCTGAGCAGAGCCTTGAGGCAAATAAGAGGTACGGGAGGCTTCTGACTGTGACCACCTAGTTCCCACCAATGAGAACATGAATGAAAAATAAAAGCAGTCGCTATTTCTGGAGGCCGAGGAACCTACCGTAGCTGCGTGTTATATGCATTCAAATCTAAATTACAAGAGGACCTCGCTTTCCACTCCTGCATAGTCCGACAGTCACATGAAGGGCATAGGTTGAAGGTTCACCTAGATTCTGTCAATTCAGTTTCATTATTTTCGATGGTGCCCTTTTTATGAGTTAGGGATGGCAGCGAATAGAATATTATTCATATTCGATTGACCTTTTCACCAGACATTATTCGTGTTTGATTCCTCTTTGAACCAAATCGAACAAGAGTTTGACTTCCCTGAATTCATTGAAACTCTTGCCTTCAGGATAGTATACGGTCTCGTGGTTATAGACTCACTTTCACTGTGATTCTTGCATCCGCATCTCTAAAGATCAGAAGTTATCAGATAGACACGTCTTGCGTATAAGGCCCGTTGAAACCCTTCAAACAATGACGCATGAAGTTTAGGTGACAACTTACATCATCTTTATAATTTATTGAACTCGATACCAGCGACGCAATCAAACGGCTCAATTCACCTTCCATTGTCTGATAATAGATCGGCCACTTTTCCTTCATATGCGGGTGGAAATGGGAAACAGGATACGTGGATGATGAAGCTGAAAAATGCACTATGGTCTAGATCATGGCCCCATGAGACACGAGCTCTAGTCCTAAAATTTGCAATACAAATAATCATGAAAATTATCGAAGCTCATCGCAATAGTATTACTGATCACCAATACGCTTCATAGTAGAGTTGGGCCGGACCGGAAAGTGATTCGCGATCCGCGATCCGAGGGATTCGCACGGATCGCACGAATCGTTAGAAGGATAGGTGATTCATAAATATATGATGATACTAGTGTCTAGTAAATTTACAGAGGGCTAGGGAATACTATAGGAGGTCGGTGATCTCCATTATTTAAATTTAATAAGATTATTCGGTTGTATAAAAAGACCTAAATTTTATTGCAGATGAATTGTATTGTTGGTGTATTTCAAGAGCTGTCTTCAACTTGCCATGATACATGCTCTGCAACCTCATACCCTTGAGTGTTCCAAGTAGGACATCACTAGCGAATGAATAGAAACACCAGTGAACCATTATCTATAGTTTTGAAGGCTGTAATCCATGATCAAACATACTTAAAAACCAAGAGAACGAGCGATAAACCCAGTACTTCGATCATAAGCACCAA